>WNWK01013879.1:0-53561 GCA_009830355.1 Cherax destructor | reverse complement strand
AATTTGTTCAAAAAAGGGGAACAGGTAGGGTTAGAAGGAAGAGTGCTGCAGTGAGTCAGTGAGTACCTAAATGACAGAAGGCAGAGAATAACAGCAAGATCTGAAACATCAAAATGGAGAGAGTAATGACTGGGGCTCCGTAAGAATCAATACTACCACCACTACTGTTCCTAATATATGTGAACGACCTGCCAGAGGGGACTGAGTCCTGTTTCACTTTTTTTACGGATGATGTAAAACTAATGGGAAAAAATGGTAAACTTAAGGAAGACCTCAACAAACTACAGATGTGGTCAAACAAGCGACTTCTCGAGTTCCACCCAAACAAATGGAAGATCTTGCGAATTGGAGAGGAGAGCAGAGCAGACAGAGTACAGCATGAGCTCCAAATAGTGAAAAGGATCTGGGGATATACATAACACCAAGCATATTGCCAGAATTATATATAAACTGTATAACGACAGCGCCATATGCAAGATTAAATCTCAAAATAGGATTCACACTTTAATATAGAATCTTTCAGAACCTGATATACGGCATGTGTTAGGTAATCATCGAGTATATAGCCCCAGCATGGAACCCACACCTGATCAAGCACATGA
Source organism: Cherax destructor (assembly GCA_009830355.1). Classification (NCBI taxonomy): domain Eukaryota; kingdom Metazoa; phylum Arthropoda; class Malacostraca; order Decapoda; family Parastacidae; genus Cherax; species Cherax destructor. The sequence continues at coordinate 52,959 of WNWK01013879.1, read as the reverse complement.
AGCTTGAAAAGAACCAAAGCTTTGCCACCAGGCTAGTACCAGATTTGAGAAGACTAGGACTAGGAGGAGAGAAGGACCACGGGAGAAATGACTGCGACAGATTTGATAAGGCAGATACAGAATGATTTAAGAGGACCAGGATCAAGGGGACACAGCCGAGTCATAGGGATGTAAGGCAATATCAGTCTCAGGGTAGTTGAAAAGTGGAATGATTTGGATGAGGCAGTAGTGGAGGCAAACGCAATACACAGTTTCAAGAGTAGATATGATACGGCCCAAGAGGTCAGAAATCAGTGATGCTGATCAAAGATGTGTAAGCGGTGGGGTCAGGAGCTGAGTCTCGACTAAAGCTGGCATAACAGTACGGTACAGAATTTAGATGGTACAGTTGATGTTTTATCAAGTACGGTACAAAAATATTGTATAGTATTTTTTTAAGGTACGGTAAGGTGCTTTTCAGGTACGAAAAACAGAAAATACCGTACTGTACTGGACTGCCAGCCTCTTGGCACTCATATCCTGTGGCACTTGCATTTCCTGTCCAACAAGTGAGCGTAGCGCACATTTTCTGGTCTAATATATATATTAGTTACACTTGAACTGAAAGATACGATTGATGCAGTTTTGGTGGAGATGCAACACCTGGCCAGTTATACGTCGCACTTCCCTACACTAAATCACGCAGCTACAATTTTATTTGACTCTAAAATTTGAAATCCGGTTATCAGGAGTTCTTGTCTTATCAGCGATAGAAAAGTGAACATATTGGAGGACGGACAAAAAATCAGGCAGCAACTTTAAGGTCCCCCTGTGGGAATACATAATAATAATAACAATAATAATAATAATAATAATAATCGTACAAAGCTACATAACAGAGTGAAGTTGAAGGCTAGTGGGTGGTTACTGCCACACTGGTGGGTGGTTACTGCGATACTGGTGGGGAGAATCACCAAGAAATATTATATATATCCAATGAACGCACTAAACCCACATGGGTCATAGAGTGCCTGGGGAAATAGAGGCAATCAAATTTGTTCCGAGGAAAGGGAGGAATATTCCACTTGGGATCAAAACACCATGAACTTTGGGGTCCAGTCCCTGGACCCATTATGTACCTCTGTAATCTTTTGACTACCGCCCAAAGGATGGGTATGGGGTGCATAATAAAGATATTAAACTAACATGAAGGCAACGCACCTTCAAGCTTCGGGTGAGAGTTGGTAATGGAGTCAAGTGTGGCTGGCATCAGGCAGATGCATCGTCTCTAATACCCTTGTTGCATGAAGCTTCAACAACACCCTGGAATTACAAAGCAAAATGTTAATATCAAAGTTCATTCAGATCACTGTCGGATAAAACAAAACGGTAACAGTTAAGACACTCAGACAGATGTAAAGAATGTCTATCGTATGTGGAATGACTTACTGTATGCATTATCTAGCGTACATGTAATGTCTCCCACTGGGAAATTCGAGTGGTAGATATCGTCACTATGGGCTCAGTAGATACAGAGAGTACAAAGTACCTATTAACTGTAGCGAATAGTTTTAACTATGGTTATATTGTTTATTAGGCTTAAAGACTATCGACTACACGGGTCATTAACACAAGGATTAAAGTAAACTAAATATATATAAATACTCAGATATAAAAATACACTGCTGCTCTGGGTTTAAATAAACAAGATTTGCTCTTCAGATATATAAAAAGTGTATATCTGATGGACGGCGCTGACCAAGATGGACTGGTGACGAGTGTACTCAAGTGGTCATAGGTCACTTTAACGAAGAATCTGAGATAGAAATGATTCATATAGTTCACCAACAGACAGTGGGTTTTGTTGGAGCTAGAGCTGGGTCATTTACAAGACTGCTGTAACTCATAGGCTGCTGCTGTTGCGGGTACTCATGGGCACCTGATGCTGTTAGTGCTTCAGTGATGGCAGCAGTAAACATGTCAGTAACATCCTCAGTGATCATTGTCCACACCTTCTCATTTTCTGCAAGTAATTTTATCTTTTACAGTTTAATGATTTTATTCTACAAATAATTAGATTTTTTAAGCATTCCGATTCGAGAGCTTAATAATAAATTGATTACATTTAATAAATGATTCAGAAGTGCTCAAGTGACCTACCCACACCGTGACGAACAGTAAACAGCTCCTACTTCAGATACAAGTGTCAAACACTTGCCACTGAAACTGGAAATGATTCATCAACGGAAAATAAAACAGTATTAAAAGATTCTGCATGTTTCTGCCTCAGAGACCCTATTCAGTAGATGAATTTTCGTAGAGGTTCTCGACTTTGAAATACAGTATGCAGATTTCTTCCAGTCTGTGATCTATTTTTCGTCCATAAGGGACGAACAGTTTCGTATCCCATTATGTTTAAGTCTTTCAGTGTCATTCTCGTTATATTCAAGGAAAAAGAGTCAAACAAGAGAAAAATTGATTAATTTCTGTCTTGTGGCTATCTCCTCGGTCGTTTGAAACAAAAAATTGTGCTATGAGAGGAATAATGTTTGCGAGAGGTCGAGGTTGTAGGTGTGAGGGATGAGGCCCTGATCCACTGGTAGGCCAGTTCAGGGAGCGGGAGGTGGGGGGAGGATTTGCCAGTAGTGTATATACTTGTGTAGCATATATACTAGTGTACCAGCTGCGTACCCCCAACAACCGTTAGCGCTGACCTCCACAAATATGCTTCGGGTATTCAGGTACAGGTCTTCATCCTTCAACAAATCCCTTCAAGGAGGGAGAGGGGAAGCATTTAATGCTTGGTAAAGGGATCTTGATACAAATAAGTTTGAGCTATCCTTCCTGTCCGTCCGTTCGTCCTTCCTCGGATCAAACGTGATTACCTCCCATTTCCAGACGCAGCCCGGTCCTAGCAGGTTTGGGACCAGACCCTCGAGCACCTTCATATATCTCACTCCTGAGATCCAGCGAGCACATATTTAGGACTTGAGGCGTAAACCAGTATTGAAAATTTGAAGGTGATCCTCGGATGAGACTTTCTCATGTTATGAACGAAATAAAAAAAAAAAAAGTTGGAGAAAGGAAAAACAAAGCAAAAAAAAAAAATCATGCAACCACATAAAGGTCATCGTTAGTGGATACCTATCTATAACATTAACTGCGATCAAAATAACTGCTGTGATTGCTTCTTACAGCACCTCTCTCGGGTGTTTACTCAACAATGTTTACAATTAAGGAAGCAGCAACTGAAGCCAATGTTTACAAGTTAGACCTCAAAATATCTTCTGGGTGCCAGAGGTACCCCGCCTCCCCCTCTATTGTCTGTGGAGCTATTTCTTAGTATTAACAAACAGCACTCAGTGACCCATACGAACTTACTGCTTTCCATAATTATAAGTCATTAATGCTAACCATAAAATTGAACTTGGTAAGTTCTTCAGATATGTTCCTGACCAGCCTGGCTGTGGTTGTTAAGTTGGACAGCGTGCGGTCAGCAGTAACAGCCTGGGTGATTAGGCTTTGAATCACCAGGCTTGGTCTGGGACCGCACCGCGGGGGGCGTTGATCCCGGAAGTATCCTTCAGGTAATACGGAGAACCTGTTCAGTTATAATACCCGAAGTGGTTACAGTATAGCGAAGCTGGTTATCTTCACCACGAGGTACCTGGAACACGAGGTACCTGGAACACGAGGTACCTGGAACACGAGGTACCTGGAACACGAGGTACCTGGAACGCCAGTGTTTCTACCCTGGCGGAGAAACACTGGGTACCGAAGAGATGTTTAGTAAATACACGACGTTTCCATCTTTGTAGAGTTGTAGCCAGAGTGAAATGTAATGTATACATCTGCTCTACACCTCGAGTGCCACACACTAAACCATCTACAATAATACTGCCATCCATCAGGTGCCGGATCAACCAGGCTGTGATGGATATGTGGCCCATGGCCGAGATGCGAGGGACAATTAAACTCTCGAAATCCATCATACATCACAGGTACACTGTTTTGAGTATCAGTAATATCAAAGTAACTCCAGCTACTGAACCCAGTGGAAGATATGCCATCAATGATTATTATTATTATTAGCTAATGTTATTATCATTATTATTTTTATTCATCGCCCGAGGAATGCGAGGTAATCAGGTTTGAGACGAGGAAGAGGAAGGTGGTTCCAGTTCCTTGAACCAAGAGCACTTCACCAGTACCAGGGCACTACTCCACCCCTTGAGTGTGTTGGTGGTGGGAGGAGAGTGTTGGTGGATTGAACAGTGTTGGTGGGAGGAGAGTGTTGGTGGATTGAGCAGTTTTGGTGGGAGAGTGTTAGTGGAGGAGAGGTGTCGACACCAGCTGACTCACAACCTGCTCCACCAACTGAGAAAGTGAACCCTACAACCACCTACTACCAGTCCACCTCAGGCAGATTAAACCTCAGGCAGAGTGAACCTACAACCAGTCCACCTTAGGCAGAGTGAACCTACAACCATACTACCAGTCCACCTCAGGCAGAGTGAACCTACAACCACCTACTACCAGTCCACCTCAGGCAGAGTGAACCTACAACCACCTACTACCAGTCCACCTCAGGCAGAGTGAACCTACAACCACCTACTACCAGTCCACCTCAGGCAGAGTGAACCTACAACCACCTACTACCAGTCCACCTCAGGCAGAGTGAACCTACAACCACCTACTACCAGTCCACCTCAGGCAGAGTGAACCTACAACCAGTCCACCAGACAGGAGTGGTTCTAGTACATGAAACCTGGGTAATTTATCTACACTTTTAGATCAAGTTGAGGTACATGAACTGAACTGGTTCAGTGACAACACATACGAGGGTCAGGAGTGCACTGGCACCGTGTAACAGTAAGTGGGGAACCACTAGGATACATCTGAATTCAGACACCACAAAATGGACGGTCTGGTTGACCGCCAACGTTGCTTTTCCGACGTTTTTAAATCATAGTAATCTAATAATCACGTTACCTTAGGAAAACCATACGTGTCTCTATATTTAAGTCAATATTACTAAAAATATTATCAGTATTACGTAAAATATTATCAATATTACGTAAAATATTATCAATATTACGTAAAATATTATCAATATTACGTAAAATATTATAATATTACGTAAAAATATCAATATTACGTAAAAATATTATCAATATTACGTGAAATCTGTCAGTAACGGGTGTAATGACATGAGGGAGAACCATGGTCACGTGGTAACTAAACACCACGTACAATGAAGGGTCACGTGGTAACTAAACACCACGTACCATGATCACGTGGTAACTAAACACATACCATGACACGTGGTAAACACCACATACCATGCTCATGTGGTAATTAAACACCACGTACCATGGTCACGTGGCAATTAAACACCACGTACCATGAAGGGTCACGTGGCAATTAAACACCACGTACTATGAAGGGTTACGTGGTAACTAAACACTACGTGGTAATTAAACCATGTACCATGAAGGGTCACGTTGTAATTAAGCACCATGTACCATGAGGGGTCACATGGTAATTAAACACCACGTACCATGGTCACGTGGAAATTAAACACCACGTACTATGAGGGATCACATGGTAATTAAACACCACGTACCATAAAGGGTCACGTGGTAATTAACCACGTACCATGAAAGGTCACGTGGTAATTAAATACCACGTAACCATGAAGGGTCACGTACTAACTAAACACCACGTACCATGGTCACGTGGTAAACACCACGTACCATGGTCACGTGGTAATTAAACGCCACATACCATGGTCACGTGGTAACTAACAACGTACCATGGTCACGTGGTAACTAACAACGTACCATGGTCACGTGATAACTAAACACCACGTACCATAATCACGTGGTAACTAAACATAACATGACACGTAATTAAACACTACATACCATGATCACGTGGTAAACACCACGTACCATGGGCACGTGGTAATTAAACACCACGTACCATGGTCACGTGGTTATTAAACACCACGTACCGTTAAGGGTCACATTAAACACCATGTACCATGAAAGGTCACGTGGTAAACACCACGTACCATGAAGGGTCACGTGGTAATTAACTATGTACCATGAAAGGTCACGTGGTAATGAAACGCCACGTACCATGAAGGGTCACATGGTAATTAACCACGTATCATGAAGGTTCACGTGGTAATTAAACACCACGTACACCGGGCAGGGAGGTAAACACTATATCCGTGTACACAGTGCGCCTCAGTGACGCAACACGGGTGTGGGTGGGTGTCCACGCTCACAATGGCACGAACACCTGCCTTCAACATCTGCCACGTTGTAAACACACAGGTTTCTCTTAGGGTATATACACACCGATAAGTGTATCTCTCGGTGTGTATATACATCGAGAGGTGTTTAGCACTGTGTATACACTGAGGGTTGTGTAGCACTCATTGTATATGCACTGAGTAGTATAGTATCTCACTATATATACACAACTGTGTATGTTCTGTGAGATGTGTAGCATCTCACTGTATATTCACTATAAGTGTTCTTTCCTGGGGAAGGATAACACCAATAGTGACCACCAGGGCTGCCTCACCATCCTCAAAGGATGAATGTCATCATCAACGGGTAAGTGCAGGAGTCACCACCAGCTTCAGCTGACCCAGAAATCATTGTAGGTTTCAACACACACTTAGAAAGACATAAATATTTACCAAAAATAATTTCCGAGTCTCATTTCCAGATATCAAAGCTCCAGCCATAGAAAACACGAAACTATATCGTCAAAACCCGTCAAACTTTTTTTTTTTTACGTTGCCTGTGATATAAGTGAGCGGTCGTAAACAAACGATAGGAGACACCCTGTGGCTCGCAACATGGGTTTTGCTCTTGCATGAGAGAGGCTCTGGGTAAATATATGGATTTTGAGTTCAACACGTGCAAATGCATGACACTGAGGATAGGGGATGGTAAAAGGGAGGAGTGTGCCCATAACAGAGATAGGTCAACATCACACAATCATCATAGGTACACCAAGTAGTACAGTGAACAAGAGCAATAATACCAGTCTAATTTCGTGTGTTTATACACAACTTCCTCTGACGATGGATGTGTAAATGCAAGAAAGAGCTCAAGTATTACTCCTACTTCACTCTGGTATTTTTAGACATGTGTAGTGATGCGTGTGAGAGGAACTTCTTGCCATCACTACAAGTGCACATAAACCAGAGAACATCTGCAATACACGCAAAGTCTATGACACGTGCATGTATGTAGTGTGTGTGTGTGTGTACTCACCTAGTTGTGGTTGCAGGGTCGAGACATAGCTCCTGGCCCCGCCTCTTCGCTGGCCGCTACTGGGTCACTCTCCCTGCGCCATGAGCTTTATCATACCTCTTCTTAAAACTGTGTATGGATCCTGCCTCCACTACATCGCTTCCCAAGCTATTCCACTTCCCGACCACTCTGTGACTGAAGAAATACTTCCTAACATCCCTGTGATTCATCTGAGTCTTCAACTTCCAACTGTGTCCCCTTGTTGCTGTGTCCCATCTTTGGAACATTCTGTCTCTATCAACCTTGTCAATTCCTCTCAGTATCTTATATGTCGTTATCATGTCCCCCCTATCTCTCCTGTCCTCCAGTGTCGTCAGGTCGATTTCCCTTAACCTCTCCTCGTAGGACATACCCCTTAGCTCCGGGACTAGTCTTGTTGCAAACCTTTGCACTTTCTCTAGTTTCTTTACGTGCTTGGATAAATGTGGGTTCCAAACTGGTGCTGCATACTCCAGTATGGGCCTAACGTACACAGTGTACAGGGTCCTGAACGATTCTTTATTAAGATGTCGGAATGCTGTTCTTAGGTTTGCTAGGCGCCCGTATACTGCAGCAGTTATTTGGTTGATGTGCGCCTCAGGAGATGTGCCTGGTGTTATACTCACCCCAAGATCTTTTTCCTTGATTGAAGTTTGTAGTCTCTGGCCCCCTAGACTGTACTCCGTCTGCGGTCTTCTTTGCCCTTCCCAATCTTCATGACTTTGCACTTGGTTGGGTTGAACTCCAGGAGCCAATTGCTGGACCAGGCTTGCAGCCTATCCAGATCCCTTTGTAGTTCTGCCTGGTCCTCTTCCGATTGAATTCTTCTCATCAACTTCACATCATCTGCAAACAGGGACACTTCGGAGTCTATTCCTTCCGTCATGTCGTTCACAAACACCAGAAACAGCACCGGTCCTAGGACTGACCCCTGTGGCACCCCACTCGTCACCGGCGCCCACTCTGACACCTCGCCACGAACCATGACTCGCTGCTGTCTTCCTGACAGGTATTCCCTGATCCATTGTAGTGCCTTCCCTGTTATCCCTGCCTGGTCCTCCAGCTTCTGCACTAATCTCTTGTGTGGGACTGTGTCAAACGCCTTCTTACAGTCCAAGAATATGCAATCTACCCACCCTCTCTCTCTTGTCTTACTGCTGTCACCCTGTCATAGAACTCCAGTAGGTTTGTGACACAGGATTTCCCGTCCCTGAAACCGTGTTGGCCTTCGTTGATAAGCTCATTCCTTTCTAGGTGCTCCACCACTCTTCTCCTGATAATCTTCTCCATGACCTTGCATACTATACATGTCAGTGACACTGGTCTGTAGTTTAGTGCTACGTTTCTGTCTCCTTTTTTAAAAATTGGAACTACATTTGCTGTCTTCCATACCTCTGGTAGTTGCCCTGTTTCGATAGACGTGTTGAAGATTGTTGTTAGGGTACACATAGCTCCTCTGCTCCCTCTCTCAGGACCCATGGAGAAATGTTGTCCGGCCCCATCGCCTTTGAGGTATCTAGCTCGCTTAGTAGCCTCTTCACTTCCTCCTCAGTTGTGTTTATCGTGTCCAGCACCTGGTGGTGTACCCTACCTCTCCTCCTTTCTGGAGGCCCTTCTATTTCCTCTGTGAACACCTCTTTGAATCTCATGTTGAGCTCCTAACACACTTCGTGGTCATTTCTTGTGACCTCCCCTCCTTCCTTCCTCAGCCTGATCACCTGATCCTTGACTGTTGTTCTCCTCCTGATGTGGCTGTACAACAGCTTTGGGTCAGATTTTGCTTTCGCTGCTATGTCATTTTCGTATTGTCTTTGGGCTTCCCTTCTTACCTGTGCATATTCATTTCTGGCTCTACGACTGTTCTCCTTATTCTCCTGGGTCCTTTGCCTTCTATACTTCCATTCCCTGGCACACTTGGTTTTGGCTTCCCTGCACCTTTGGGTGAACCATGGGCTCATCCTGGCTTTTTCGCTTTTCCTGTTACCCTTGGGTATAAACCTCTCCTCAGCTTCCGTGCAAATTGTTGTCATATATTCCATCATCTCGTTTACCGACTTCCCTGCCAGCTCTCTGTCCCACTGAACTCCGTGCAGGAAGTTCTTCATGCCCACGTAGTCACCTTTCTTGTAGTTTGGCTTCATTTGTGCAGCCCTTCCTGCTTCCCCCTCCACTTGTAACTCTACTATGTAGTCGAAGCTTAGAACCATATGATCACTGGCCCCAAGGTGGCTTTCATGTGTGATGTCCTCAATATCTGCGCTACTCAGGGTGAATACTAGGTCCAGTCTCGCTGTGTGTGTGTGTGTGTGTGTGTGTGTGTGTGTGTGTGTGTGTGTGTGTGTGTGTGTGTGTGTGTGTGTGTGTGTGTGTGTGTGTGTGTGTTTGCTGGCCCCGCCTCTTCACTGCTCGCTACTAGGTCCACTTTTCCTGCTCCATGAGCTTGATCATACCTCCTCTTAAAGCTATGTAGGGATCCTGCCTCCACTACATCACTCTCCAGACTATTCTACTTCCTGACAACTCTATGGCTGAGGAAATACTTCCTAACATCCCTGTGACTCATCTGAGTCTTCAACTTCCAGTTGTGACCCCTTGTTGCTGTGTCCCATCTCTGGAACATCCTGTCTCTGTCAATCTTGTCAATTCCTCTCAGTATTTTATACGTCGTTATCATGTCCTTCCCTTTCTCCTGTCCTCCAGAGTCGTCAGATCGATATTCCTTAAACTCTCCTCGTACGACATGTTCCATAGCTCCGGGACTAGTCTCGTTGCAAACCTTTGCCCTTTCTTTAATTTCTTGACGTGCTTGACCAAGTTTGGGTTCCAAACTGGTGCTGCATAATATCCAGTATGTGCCTGACGTACACTGTGTACAGAGTCCCGAACGATTTCTTAATGAGGTGTTGGAACGCTATTCTTAGGTTTGCTAGTCGCGGCAAGTTGTCTGATGTGCGCCTCAGATATGCTCGCCCCATGATCCTTTTCCTTGAGTGAGGTTTGCAGTCTTTGGCCCCCTAAACTGTACTCTGTCCGAGGTCTTCTTTGCCCTTCCTCGATCTTCATGATTGCATTTGGTGGGGTTAAATTCCCGGAGCCAGTTGCTGGACCAGGCCTGCAGACTGTCCAGATCCCTTTGTAGTTCTGCCTGATCTTCGTCCGATTGAATTCTCCTCATTAGCTTCACATTGTCTGCAAACAGGAACACTTCTGTGTCTATCCCTTCCGTTATGCCATTCACATACACCAAACAGCACCGGTCCTAGGACCGACCCCTGTGAAACCCCGCTCGTCACAGGCACCCAGTCTGACACCTCGTTGTGTACCATGACTCGCGGTTGCCTTCCTGTCAGGTATTCTCTGATTCACTGCAGTGCCTTCCTTGTTATACCTGCCTGGTCCTCCAACTTTTGCACTAATCTCTTGTGTACTCACCCACCTAATTGTATTCACCTAATTGTATTCACCTAATTGTGGTTGCAGGGGTCGAGACTCAGCTCCTGGCCCCGCCTCTTCGCTGTCCGCTACTGGATCTCTGCTCTCCCTGCTCCATGAGCTTTATCATACCTCGTCTTAAAACTATGTATGGTTCCTGCCTCCACTATATCTTTCTCTAGACTATTCCACTTCCTGACTACTCTGTGGCTGAAGAAATGCTTCCTAACATCCCTTTGACTCATCTGAGTCTTCAGCTTCCAATTGTGTCCCCTTGTTTCTGTGTTCCCTCTCTGGAACATCCTGTCACTGTCTACCTTGTCGATTCCCCGCAGTATTTTGTATGTCGTTATCATGTCTCTTCTGACCCTTCTTTCCTCCAGTGTTGTTAGTCCTATTTCCCTCAACCTTTCATCATAGGACAGACCCCTGAGTTGTGGAACTAACCTTGTCGCAAACCTTTGCACTTTCTCTAGTTTCTTTACGTGCTTGACCAGGTGTGGGTTCCAGACTGGTGCTGCATATTCTAGTATGGGCCTGACGTACACGGTGTGTGTGTGTGTGTGTGTGTGTGTGTGTGTGTGTGTGTGTGTGTGTGTGTGCGTGCGTGCGTGTGTGCGTGCGTGCGTGCGTGCGTGCGTGTTTACCAAGTCGTTAAATAACAAAAAGGCACAATACCGTGACTGGAACAATACACACACAACCCGCACATATAAAAGAGAGGAGCTTACGACGACGTTTCGGTCCGACTTGGACCATTTACAAAGTCACACTAACACACAGAACAAGGGGAAGGGGTATATATAGGCAGGCAGACAGGGGAGGGCACAAGAGAGTGGGGTAATAATGGAGGTAGTAGTAGAAGTGGTAGTAGAAGTAGTAGTGGAGACAGTCATAGTCTAGGAAAGGAGCACTGCAATGAAGCTGGCGGCCCGCGTGGGTGGGACAATAACACAGAGACGAAAAGGCGAATAAAATAAAGAAGGACAAAATTAAGGCAAAAGAAAAGAAAACCCATAGGAGAAAAAGGAGAAGGGGAAGAGATGAAAGGGGAAGGAATCAGGTTAAGTCACGGGTGTTCTGAAATTTGGATCATTTAACAATGTAATGGGAGAGGAAAGCATCAACAGAGACAAAGCCAGGGCTAAGATTCATACAGGGAAAGTTGTGTATAAGGGAGGATTCAACCAGACGGCGACTGTGAAAGTTGGACGTAGGGTAGACAGTTTTAGCAGAAGACCAATCAATAGGATGACTGTAATCTCTACTTCTACTACCACTTCTACTACTACCTCCATTATTACCCCACTCTCTTGTGTCCTCCCCTGTCTGCCTGCCTATATATACCCCTTCCCCTTGTTCTGTGTGTTAGTGTGACTTTGTAAATGGTCCAAGTCGGACCGAAACGTCGTCGTAAGCTCCTCTCTTCTATATGTGCGGGTTGTGTGTGTATATTACGAAGTCGTATTTGCAAGTTCGATACTCAGTTCCTGGCCCCGCCTCCTAAACGACTTTGATCAATTCTACTCTTGAAGTTGTGTATTAAGTTTACCTCCAGCACTGCCTCCTCATCCAAGTCATTTCACTTTTCAACCTTCCCGAGACTACACAAATACTTCCTTACATCCTTATGAGTCATCAGTGTCTTCAGCTTGCATAGCTCATTTATATAAGATAAAATTGAATATAAGAAAAAAGAGCGCAAGAATTTCAAGGGAATAAGCGTGTTCTGTAAACCGGGCAAAGTGCATGGTAGAGTTACTGAAAGAATTATGGGGACGACAGATAGTAAGACTGCAGAGGAATAAAGGTTTTAGGAAGAACATGGCACAATAGTGAACAATGCCTATATAGAAGTAGGAACTTTTCATTGCATTTATGGATTTAGAAAAGGCATATGACCGGGTGGATAGGGAAGAACTGCGGCAGATGTTGCAAATGTATGGAATAATGGTCAGGTTACTTAAAGCAGTAAAGAACTTTATGTGGATAGCAAGGCACAGGTTAGGTTATGTAGGATAGAGTGATTTTTCCTGTAAAATTAGGCCTTATGCAGGAATGTGTGCTGTCACTATGGATGCTTAACAAATTTATAAATGGTTTTGTAAAAGAAGTGAACGCTAAGGTGTTAGGGAGAGGTGTGGTATTGAAAGAAAGTAAATCTGCTACGGAGTGGGAGTTGTCACAATTGCTTTTTGTTGATGACACGGTTCTTTTGGGAGATTCGCAAGAGAAGTTGCAAAGGTTGGTAAAACGAATTTGGGAGGGTATGTAAAGGAAGTAAACTAAAAGTAAATATAGGAAAGAGAAAAGTGATGAGAGTATCCAAAAATATAGGCAATGAGAGATTGAACATGCGATTGGAGGGAGTATGGAAGTACTCCCTCCAAGCAAATGTGTTTAGATATTTGGGAAGTGGAGTTGTCGGCAGATGGTTCTATGAAAGAGACGGTGAACCACAAAACTGACGAAGAAAAAAAGGTGGGTGGTGCACTGAGGCATCTGTGGAGACAAAACTTTATCCACGGAGGCAAAAGGGGAAAGCACCAGAGTATAGTGGTACCAACACTGTTGCATGGGTGTGAAGCATAGGTTTTGAATCTTGAGGTGAGGAGGTTTGAGTCAGTGGTGTGTTTGAGGGCAACATGTGGTGTGAATATTATGCAGAGAATTCGGAATTTGGAGATTAAGATGTGTGGCGTTACCAAAAGTATTAGTCAGAGGGCTGAGGAGGGGTTGAACTGAGGTGGACATTTATGGAGGTTACAGAAAAACTGGATGACTTGGAGTTCTTAAAAATCTGGGGTGGAGTTAAGGAGGGGTAGGGGTAGTCCTAAGAAAGGTTGGAGGTAGGGGGTAAAGCAGGTTTAGAGGTCGAGGGGCTTGGACATTCAACATGGTTGTGTGAAGGTGTTAGATATGAGTGAGTGGAGGCAAGTGGGTTTTATTCGACGTGGTGTTGGAATGTGAGCAAGATAACATTTTCTGAAGGAATTCAGGAAAACAGGTTAACCGGACTTGAATCCTGGAGGTGCGAAGTACAGTGCCTACACTCTGAAGGAGGGATGGGGATATTGCAGTTTGGAGGTTCATTTGGACTGTGATGTCGGCGCTCTTTTGGCAAGACAATGAGTGACAGTGAAAGTGTTTTTGCATACACAAAAGCAGGTAGGTACATGCTCACCCATCTGCACTAACATGACCACACACACACACAGACGAAGGGGCATAGATTGAATGAACTAATTTACGAGGTGGGGGTAAAACACCTCATTGCAATATGGAAGTGTTTTTTTATAAATGTCAGTGTTTCGCTCGTGATATTAGTGTGCTATTTCTGCTCTTTCAAATCATGTGTTAACTCAGTGCTCCTAATGAAAGGGAGGGTGTCAGTATGTGGGAAAGGTTGTTAATTAAGGTGGGAATTACACTTGCAGAAAAAAATAGACTAAATACCTTCCTCCAAAGGCTAAGGGATTGAAGACCATTCAAGGTTAAGGAATTGAACACCTTCCTTCAAGGCTGACTGAACACCTTCCTTCAAGGCTGACTGAACACCTTCCTTCAAGGCTGACTGAACACCTTCCTTCAAGGCTGACTGAACACCTTCCTTCAAGGCTGACTGAACACCTTAATCAAGATTACCTCTCCACTTCTTCCACTGTCTCCAGTATAACAGTTGCCTCTGTATTACACTGAAAATGCATGCTGCGTGGTGCAGCCATCTTGTCACTCAAGATACCCAGGTGTTGAACCTGTGTCTTACTCACCAAACAATCCTTAATGTATACCACTGATAATAAGATAAAGATAAGATTTCTTCGGATTTTTAACCCCGGAGGGTTAACCACCCAGGATAACCCAAGAAAGTCAGTGCGTCATCGAGGACTGTCTGTCTTATTTCCATTGGGGTCCTTAATCTTGTCCCCCAGGATGCGACCCACACCAGTCGACTAACACCCAGGTACCTATTTGCTGCTAGGTGAACATGACAACAGGTGTAAGGAAACACGTCGAAATGTTTCCACCCGCCGGGAATCGAACCCGGGCCCTCCGTGTGTGAAGCGAGAGCTCTAGCCACCAGACCACCGGGTCACCTAGTGATGTAGTGTTTCACCCAGTGTTGTGTGTAGTCAAACACACAGTGAGGCCAGCAGTACACCTAGTGTTGTGTGTGTGACCAGACACACACTGACCAGCAGCACACCCAGTGTTGTGTGTAGTCAAACACACAGTGAGGCCAGCAGTACACCTAGTGTTGTGTGTGTGACCAGACACACACTGACCAGCAGCACACCCAGTGTTGTGTGTAGTCAAACACACAGTGAGGCCAGCAGTACACCTAGTGTTGTGTGTGTGACCAGACACACACTGACCAGCAGCACACCCAGTGTTGTGTGTGACCAGCAGCACACCCAGTGTTGTGTGTGACCAGCAGCACACCCAGTGTTGTGCGTGACCACAGTGTGTGGCCAGCAGCACACCCAGTGTTGTGCGTGACCACAGTGTGTGGCCAGCAGCACACCCAGTGTTGTGTGTGGCCAGCAGCACACCCAGTGTTATGTGTGGCCAGCAGCACACCCAGTGTTGTGTGTGGCCAGCAGCACACCCAGTGTTGTGAGTGGCCAGCAGCACACCCAGTGTTGTGCCTGACCACAGTGTGTGGCCAGCAGCACACCCAGTGTTGTGCGTGACCACAGTGTGTGGCCAGCAGCACACCCAGTGTTGTGCGTGACCACAGTGTGTGGCCAGCAGCACACCCAGTGTTGTGCGTGACCACAGTGTGTGGCCAGCAGCACACCCAGTGTTGTGTGTGACTACAGTGTGTGGCCAGCAGTACACCCAGTGTTGTGTGACCACACAGTATGTGGCCAGCAGTACACCCAGTGTTGTGTGACCACACAGTATGTGGCCAGCAGCACACCCAGTGTTGTGAGTGGCCAGCAGCACACCAGTGTTGTGTGACCACAGTGTGGCCAGCAGTACACCCAGTGTTGTGTGACCACACAGTATGTGGCCAGCAGCACACCCAGTGTTGTGTGACCACAGTTGTGGCCAGCAGCACACCCAGTGTTGTGTGCACACAGTTGTGGCAGCAGTACACCCAGTGTTGTGTGACCACACAGTATGTGGCCAGCAGTACACCCAGTGTTGTGTGACCACACAGTATGTGGCCAGCAGTACACCCAGTGTTGTGTGTGACCACACAGTATGTGGGCAGCAGTACACCCAGTGTTGTGTGTGACCACACAGTATGTGGGCAGCAGTACACCCAGTGTTGTGTGTGACCACACAGTATGTGGGCAGCAGTACACCCAGTGTTGTGTGTGACCACACAGTATGTGGGCAGAGTACACCCAGTGTTTGTGTGACCACACAGTATGTGGCAGCAGTACACCAGTTGGTGTGCCCTATGTGGCAGCAGTCACCCAGTGTGGCCAGAATCATTTACATAAAACAGTGAGGGTTGGAGAGAGCAGCCTGGTCACTTTCTCCCAGTCTGGTCTTTTCTTTCAGCACCTGGTACTGTGTTATGCGCGCTACCAGGCAGTAGCTACTTGTGCTATCTAGAGCGCACTTCCTGTGCTCCTGTAAGCTAGTGCATCCTGAACACACTGTGCTCATCCTAATACCCTGTACTAACCCTAGCACACACTGTACTCATCCTAACACACATACACTGTGCTCATCCTAACACATACACTGTGCTCATCCTAACACATACACTGTGCTCATCCTAACACACACTGTGCTCATCCTAACACGCTGTGCTCATCCTAACACGCTGTGCTCATCCTAACACGCTGTGCTCATCGTAACACACGCTGTGCTCATCCTAACACTGCTCATCCTAGCACACACTGCTCATCCTAACACACACTGCTCATCCTAACACGCTGTGCTCATCCTAACACACGCTGTGCTCATCCTAACACGCTGTGCTCATCCTAACACACGCTGTGCTCATCCTAACACGCTGTGCTCATCCTAACACACGCTGTGCTCATCCTAACACGCTGTGCTCATCCTAACACACGCTGTTCTCATCCTAACACACGTTGTGCTCATCCTAACACACACTGTTCTCATCCTAACACACACTGTTCTCATCCTAACACACACTGTTCTCATCCTAACACACACTGTGCTCATCCTAGCACACACTGCTCATCCTAACACATACTATGTTCATCCTAACAATGTGCTCATCCTAACACATACTATGTTCATCCTAACAATGTGCTCATCCTAACAATGTGCTCATCCTAACACATACTATGTTCATCCTAATAGTGTGCTCATCCTAACAGTGTGCTCATCCTAACACATACTATGTTCATCCTAACAGTGTGCTCATCCTAATACATACTATGTTCATCATAACAGTGTGCTCATCCTAACACACACTGCTCATCCTAACACACACTACTCATCCTAACACACACTACTCATCCTAACACACACTACTCATCCTAACACACACTACTCATCCTAACATACTGTGCTCATCCTAACACACACTGTACTCACCCTAACAGTGTGTTCATTCTAACACATCGCTGTAATGGGGCGGGGCGTGGTGGCCTAGGTGGCAATGCTGTAATGAAGCTGGGCAAGGTGGTAGCGTGATGGGTGGCACCACTGTAATGGGGGTGGCGTGGGTGGAACCATTGTAATGGGGCGGGGAGTGGAGCTAGTCACCCACTGTTGATGTGCAACCACTGACGCTCACTCAACCAAAGCCACAAAACACACACACACACACACACACACACACACACACACACACACACACACATACACACACAGGACAGGAGAGAAAGGGGGGACATGATAACGACATATAAAATACTGAGAGGAATTGACAAGGTGGACAGAGACAGAATGTTCCAGAGATGGGACACAGCAACAAGGGGACACAGTTGGAAGTTGAAGACTCAGATGAATCACAGGGATGTTAGGAAGTATTTCTTCAATCACAGAGTGGTCGGGAAGTGGAATAGCTTGGGAAGAGATGTAGTGGAGGCAGGTTCCATACATAGCTTTAAGGAGAGGTATGATAAAGCTCATGGCGCAGGGAGTGACCCAGTAGCGGCCAGTGTAGAGGCGGGGCCAGGAGCTATGTCTCGACCCCTGCAACCACAACTAGGTGAGTACACACACGAGGAAAAAGAAGTGACCTGTAAATCACTTAAGGTCATATAATGCAAAAGTCCATAACCGAGGGTATCCATACTCCTTAGGGGTATGGGAACAAAAAATTGGGGGGTATGGAAACTAAATATAATGGGGTATGGGACTATATTTCTGAACAATTTAAAAAAATTGTTGTTGTTAGAATAGAATAAACTATCACCTGTTCTTTTCCTAGCTATTGACATCTTTTGAAATCATACTGGTACCTATAATAGAACTGGTGGTGGTGACTTCGACAGTCTTTTGAAGGGGGTACTGGGATATATTTGACGGAAGGGGTGTAATAAAAAGGTGAAGAACCCCTGATATAATGGAAGAGGAGGTAGAAGAGGAGGTACAGCCACTGGGAATTAAAAACAAAATCTGAAATCAAGAGCACAGGTCTGCTGCTGTAGCTAGAAATAGTTAATAACAATGATTCATACATTATCTCACCTAAATACACTGCTGTCAAAATTGTTTTTTCCCTTTAGATAAGGACGTGTGTACGTGTGCGTGAAAGTGAAAGTTAAAAAAATGCTGGCGAGTGCAACACCAGTGAATAAAGAAGGAAGGGAGAACACCCACATAAGGAAGAAGATTAAGAGACGGTGGTGGGTGTGTTGCCTTCCTGACTCCCCCTCCCCCAACCCCATAAGTATAGGAGACAGGTAATTTTAGAACGCTCTGACCGGTGAAGAAACAAAAACACACACCTATATATATATATATATATATATATATATATATATATATATATATATATATATATATATATATATATATATATTAATGTAATGCTGAAGAATACATTTTTAACAAAATGAATTTGGATGGTTGAAAAGGCTTCACAAATGTAAGACATTTTAAAGTACTGAGGCTTAGCATGACGCGTCGAAGCGATGCCTTACATTCCTCTGCTCTCCCACACTAACACTAGGCTCCTGGCCAAACACTATATTCTCACTTCACTATATTCTCCACCCACACTAACACTATATTCCTTCACTCTCCCACACTAACACTATATTCCTCCACTCTCCCACACTAACACTATACTCCTCCACTCTCCCACACTAACACTATACTCCTCCACTCTCCCACACTAACACTATACTCCTCCACTCTCCCACACTAACACTAAGCTCCTTTGGGGTGTAGTTCCTAGGACTTTTGTGTATCAGTATGCCCTTCCGCTACCCTCCACAAGATGGATCATGGGTGCACAATAAACTAGCAGCTTCGAAAGAAAAATCTAATCTAATCTGGCCAAGCACAAGAATGACTCAACAAGGTTCCCACTTTCCATTTTGTTAGGAGTGCCCGGTAGAGGGTTAACCCTCTACCGGGCACTCCTAGCAAAATGCAAAATTCGAAACGTCTTTACTACAAGTCAATAGAGTATTTTAATGTAAGCAAAATGAGCCTATATAAATAAATTTCTAAAAATAAGTTTTCGTTCAGTTGCGAAAATTCGACGCCAATAAATTTATGGGCCCGCCCAGTAAGGGGTGCCAAATTTCGAATTTTGCAAAATTGCAATTGCTAGTGAAACAATTAAAGTATTTTCTAATTTATTCGGCAAATAGACAATATCAAAAGCATAGATGGAACTTGTTTCCAAACATTTTTAAGACCTACAAAAATATAAAGATGAATCAAAGAGCAACATGGACACACTTCAAAGGAATAAGACTTGCAATTCCCATTTTCATGAATTTCCTGAGAAAGAACAATAATTCTAGATGACTATTTCCAAGATCTTCATCAGGTATTCGTCGATTCTAATAACTTTTTTCCCTTGCCTAATTTAGGATTTTTTGGATGGCCTATCTTCTTCCTCATCATCACTTGACACATGTGCATCTGGTGGCAAGTACTGTCAAGCAATTCCAGGTCACCTGGCTCTGGTTCTGAGTCACTTTCCTCAAAAACAGACATATTTGGATTTCTGTTTGGAGGCAACACCATAAAACAATTTCTCATTGATTTGGAAGAACAATAAAAACATCCTGTACACACACAAACCACTACTGAATTCATATATGCATTATAAAAATTAATATAAATATTTATTTACTGAAATTGCTACTTTGACCTTGCAGGTCGGGCCCATAAATTTATTGGCCCTTTTCCTTGCAGCTTTTTTTTCAATTGAGTGGTGCAGTCGTATTATGCATTACACATACTTTAGTTATGTATCAAAATATGTCTAAACTATTCATTTATGCATTAGACACAAAAGCCGACATTACAATTGGGTGAAATCTAAGAGTATATGAGTGTAACTCATATAGTCTTAGAAAATAAACATATTAGGAGACAGAAACTCACGCGCTGCTTAAGCACGATATGCAACCTTCCCACCCAAAGTCTGATGCATCCTAGCAACCTTCCCACCCAAAGTCTGATGCATCCTAGCAACCTTCCCACCCAAAGTCTGATGCATCCTAGCAACCTTCCCACCCAAAGTCTGATGCATCCTAGCACCACTCCCTACCCAAAAGTGGATGATGATTGATAACTATGTTATACTTCACCAAATTCAATTTGTTGAAAAACTAGAGTTCAACCTTCCCACCCAAAGTCTGATGCATCCTAGCAACCTTCCCACCCAAAGTCTGATGCATCCTAGCCTCACTCCACTACCCCAATTTTCTAAACGATGGATGATGATTGATAACTGATGTTTGATGATATAAATATAAAAAATTAATTCAAATTGTTGAAAAACAAACAGTATTTTGAGTTCAATATCAACTTCTTTGTGTTTTTACAAATGCTATTTTCTACATATTAAGTTAGGCTTGGTTTCATAAAACTATAAAAAAAAAAAACTTATATTTAACCACAATACGCCTGGCAACGAGGAGGCTGACAAAACCTGGAAACTTTCATATGATGCAAACATAATATGTTCAACTCGTCAGTCTTGCAAGATGACATATCAGAAAGATTAATTACATACACATTGAGTCACGTCAATTAGGGATCTGGGAGAACAATAAACAGTTTATCAAATTGACAGTTCACAAGATTAGAAGGATTGCAAAGACTAGAACGACAACTAGGTTAAGTTTACCTATCACAACAGTTACATGGGATGGTTGTCATGTTCCATCACACAGGATGGTTGTCAAGTCATGTTCCATCACACAGGATGGTTGTCAAGTCATGTTACATCACACAGGATGAGTGTCAAGTCATGTTACATCACACAGGATGGTTGTCAAGTCATGTTCCATCACACAGGATGGTTGTCAAGTCATGTTACATCACACAGGATGGTTGTCAAGTCATGTTCCATCACACAGGATGGTTGTCAAGTCATGTTCCATCACACAGGATGGTTGTCAAGTCATGTTCCATCACACAGGATGAGTGTCAAGTCATGTTACCCTCACACAGGATGGTTGTCAAGTCATGTTACCCTCACACAGGATGGTTTTCAAGTCATGTTACCCTCACACAGGATGGTGTCAAGTCATGTTCCATCACACAGGATGAGTTTTCAAGTCATGTTCCATCACACAGGATGGTTGTCAAGTCATGTTCCATCACACAGGATGGTTGTCAAGTCATGTTCCATCACACAGGATGAGTGTCAAGTCATGTTCCATCACACAGGATGAGTGTCAAGTCATGTTCCATCACACAGGATGAGTGTCAAGTCATGTTCCATCACACAGGATGAGTGTCAAGTCATGTTCCATCACACAGGATGAGTGTCAAGTCATGTTCCATCACACAGGATGAGTGTCAAGTCATGTTCCATCACACAGGATGAGTGTCAAGTCATGTTCCATCACACAGGATGAGTGTCAAGTCATGTTCCATCACACAGGATGGTTGTCAAGTCATGTTCCATCACACAGGATGGTTGTCAAGTCATGTTACATCACACAGGATGGTTGTCAAGTCATGTTACATCACACAGGATGGTTGTCAAGTCATGTTACATCACACAGGATGGTTGTCAAGTCATGTTACATCACACAGGATGGTTGTCAAGTCATGTTACATCACACAGGATGGTTGTCAAGTCATGTTACATCACACAGGATGGTTGTCAAGTCATGTTACATCACACAGGATGGTTGTCAAGTCATGTTCCATCACACAGGATGGTTGTCAAGTCATGTTCCATCACACAGGTTGGTTGTCAAGTCATGTTCCATCACACAGGTTGGTTGTCAAGTCATGTTACATCACACAGGATGGTTGTCAAGTCATGTTCCATCACACAGGATGGTTGTCAAGTCATGTTCCATCACACAGGTTGGTTGTCAAGTCATGTTCCATCACACAGGATGGTTGTCAAGTCATGTTCCATCACACAGGATGGTTGTCAAGTCATGTTCCATCACACAGGATGGTTGTCAAGTCATGTTCCATCACACAGGTTGGTTGTCAAGTCATGTTCCATCACACAGGTTGGTTGTCAAGTCATGTTCCATCACACAGGTTGGTTGTCAAGTCATGTTCCATCACACAGGATGGTTGTCAAGTCATGTTACATCACACAGGATGGTTGTCAAGTCATGTTCCATCACACAGGTTGGTTGTCAAGTCATGTTCCATCACACAGGTTGGTTGTCAAGTCATGTTCCATCACACAGGTTGGTTGTCAAGTCATGTTCCATCACACAGGATGGTTGTCAGTCCCTGAGGGACTGATCACCTCAAATACTTTTTCTCCAGGGTTGATGGACTGATTACATCTATTTTATTTCTACTGCTCTCTTTGTATTTGACTGAAGAAGCCTACTGTGTAGGCGAAACGTTTCATCAATAAAGATACCCAACTGTTGCCCATGTGTCTTTAATCTTCATCTTGTTGGTATTTTATACCATTTTTAACAACGTAAGGAAGGTTGGTAAGAAGGGCAAACTGCCCCGCCAGGCAGCACGGTGAATGCCCCCTCACCACCACCACCAGTCACCACTACACCACCACCAGTCACCACTACCAGTCACCACCACCACCAGTCACCACTACACCACCACCAGTCACCACCATCACCAGTTACCTTGGTTCACCCCAACCTATAACTCGCACCACGAGTGATAATCGTGCAGATATGAACGTTTCCTGCTTACGTTTGGCTGTCTCGTTGCCAGACGTATTGCAGCTGTCTTTTTTAATTTGTTTATTTGTCAGTGGTGAAGGAAGGTCATACTACCTACCTGTCTGCTGCCCAGCGTTTTGACGAATATTGGTTGCGTCTATAGTCTGTAACCTTGGTGGCTCTGTAAGCTAATAATAATATAATAATATATTTATTTACTACAAGTACAAGGTATACAGGCCCAGCTGATATCAATGGCATACTACTGTATAGAAAGCACCTTGTTATGCAGAACATTTCGGGCAAATAAGGTTAGTTTTGTCCCAGGATGCGACCCACACCAGTCAACTAACACCCAGGTACCCATTTTACTGATGGGTGAACATAGACAACCGGTATAAGGAAACGTGTCCGATGTTTCCACCCCTTCGCCGGGAATCGAACCCGGACTTCGCCCTGTGAAGCGAGAGATTGCTGTGTTAGAGGCAGAGATAGGAGAGAAACAAGATTCTACCTTTCAAGGTGAAGACTAAGAAACTAAAAATTCGCTTGGATAAGTATACTAGCAATAAGTGCAAAGTATTCGAGGGTAGCAAATGGGAAAACTTGTTAGTAGTAACGAAGGGGTAAGGGAACTGTTAGTCGTGCATGGAAATGGTTTTCAGAAAAGGAAGGAGAATGAGATTAAGGAAAGTTAAAGAAACAGACTTGAAGAATGGAAATCATTTTGCTCTACTCTAGGACCAGTGTACAGTGGTCGGTGAGGATAAAGGTACGACTTACCTCTCTACTAATAAGTCAGGATATAGTTGTCGTCGGGGGACTCTCAAATGAAATATATGAACCATTCTTTAAAGGAAAAAAAAGAGGGAGACAGCGTATTTTTCCTGACACAGTATGGATGATATGGTTAGCCTGTTAGCTAGCAACATAAAATTAGGACAACTTCATTATCTGCCTCAGCGGTAGAGGCAATGATGTTGGGAAAGGAATGAGAGAAGACTTGCCTTCGAAGTGCACTATAACTTTTGTTTTAATCAGATCAGAGGAATGAATTTCTCACGCAAACTGTAAATTTATGGCTAGATAAATACTGTAAGGAACTTGCAATTCCATTCATTAACAAATGAGATAATTTCTTTAGCAAACGTGATATGTATACAAAGGATGGAATGCATCTTCTCGGGCCAGGGGTGAGAGGGTTGCTTAATTATACAAGACTTTAAACTGATGGAAGACGGAGGTTAGGAAACAAGAGTTGCACTACTTGCGATGGAAAGAACAAGAATTGCCAAGGTATTTCAGGAAAACGTACAGAGAATATGATAGCTCGTAAAATAGTTATTGATAAAAAATAAATTGATCTACAAACAGACCGAGTAGAGAGAAGAGACAAAATCTTCCTTAGAGTCTACTATATAAATAGCCGGAAGGCAAAAAATAAATAGATGCACTGAAAACCAGATGAGCAGAAAACAACCTATTACAATACCCGAGATCTGGTTCAGTCTGGTAAAAATAGGGAGACGTCAGGTAGTCTGGCGCTATATCCACCACTCAGACGGCACTCTTCCTTTCTAACTCCTACATGAGGTAGCATACTTTCTCTCCATGGTGCTACCCTCCAGCTCTCTCCCCCCTCCCGTTTCTCTTTCACTCCCCCTTCCCCCACTCTCTCTCTTTCTGGCTGGACATCACTTCGGTGATGCAACACCTCTTCTCCCACTCTGCGAGAACTCTGCTCTCCTATGCTCTTGTGAGGCAGACTTAGTATTGTGGTAGAGTATGATCTAGGTGATAAGAACATAAGAAAGGAGGAACACTGCAGCAGGCCTGTTGGCCCATACTAGGCACGTCCTTCACATTCCATCCCACTAACAGAATATTTGTTCAACCTAATTTTCAATGCTACCTAAGAAATAAGCTTTGATAATTTTATTTACTCATGTGCAATTCCCACTCAAATCCAACCCCTCTCACTCATGAATTTATCCAACCTAAATTTGAAACTACCCAAGGTCCTAGCTTCAATAACCCTACTAGGCAGACTGTTCCACTCATCAACTACCCTATTTCCAAACCAATACTTTCCTATATCCTTTCTAAATCTAAACTTATCTAACTTGAATCCATTATTGCGGGTTCTCTCTTGGAGAGATATCCTCAAGACCTTATTTATATCCCCTTTGTTAATACCCATTTTCCACTTGTATACCTCGATCATGTCTCCCCTCATTCTACGTCTTACAAGTGAATGTAATTTAAGGGTCTTCAATCTTTCTTCGTAAGGAAGATTTCTAATGCTATGTATTAATTTAGTCATTCTACGCTGAATGTTTTCTAACGAATTTATGTCCATTCTGTAATATGGAGACCAGAACTGAGCTGCGTAATCTAGGTGAGGCCTTACTAATGATGTATAAAGCTGTAATATAACCTCTGGACTTCTGTTGCTAACACTTCTTGATATAAATCCCAGTAATCTATTTGCCTTATTACGCACGCTTAGGCATTGCTGTCTTGGTTTAAGGTTGCTGCTTACCATCACCCCCAAGTCCTTCTCGCAATCTGTATGGCTAAGTTCTACGTTATTTAACTTATAAGTGCTTGGGTTATGGACTCCCGAGCTTCAGAACCTTGCATTTATCTACACTGAACTGCATCTGCCACTTTTCTGACCACGAATTAAGTTTGTCTAAATCTTCCTGAAGTTCTATGAGTCATACTTGTCCTCTGTGGAACTATGTCCCAAGAGACTTATCTAGTTTGCGATTTTTTTTTTTTTGGCATTTTATGGTCGAGTCATGAGACATTCAACATCACTCAGGTCCAAAGTCTAACTCTTTGTCTAACTTGCTTAAACTGGTATCTACACACTGTCTTAGTTGGGATTTGGCAGCTGCTGAACTCAGACTCTGTAATTTAAGCGTGTTGTACCTTCTATGGAGGCTATGCCCAGTTTGGTCGTTTGGTGTCTTCCTTGCCTATCGCTGTGCTGTTTGTCTGCTTTGTACATATTGCTGTGGCCAACTGGTCGCTACATTGTTCAAGAAAGCTGTTCTTATTGCCTCTCTGTCTCTAGTAGTTTATTTAGGGACTTCCTGGTTCTGTCAGTCACATTCATTGTCAAAAATATTTGAAGGTATTTTGGGGTTGCTGAATTCGAAAATGGCAGGTTTTTCAAATTGGCTCAATTAACAGGGAATTTAATATGTAATGACAATTTGTATATACCGATAGTTTTAATAAAGATTAGAATTTTATTTTTAAATAATTTAATATTTAACGAAAGTTGTATCAACAAGACTACGTGACAATAATATAACTTTAATTTTGTTATTTTCCGGATAAACATGAGTTCTTCACGAAGTCTGCTTAAACACACCCAATGCATTTTGTGACGAATACTCTTTGAAAAAAAAATAATATCACAGATTTTGTAAAAGAAGCTTATCTTGCTTATTTTGGAGTGGCGCTGGAGAACAAGGCAAGTCTTGGACTCCCCATATAGTTTGCAAAACCTGTGTGGAATGCTTGTGACAGTGGGAAAATAGGCAAAGGAAAAGTTTAGACTTCGGTGCGCCTATAGTGTGGATAGAGCCGGATTATTTCTGTATGGTAAATGTGAAAGGTTTCATTCGATACAAGAAAGTACAGTGGGAATATCCTGATCTGGAGTCAACAAGGAAATCTGTGTCACGCAGCGAAGACGTTCCCATACCAGTGTTTACAACACTGTCTGACCTTCCGTTGAAGGTCAGACAGTGTTGAAAAACTCAGGGTTCAGGATGTAACACAGGTGATAGCAGTGGAAGCGAATATGAAGTAAACATATCAACAGCCCAGCAGTTCTCCCAAGAACAACTCAATGATCTGATACGTAACCTCAGTCTGTCAAAACGAGCCTTTGAACTTTCAGCATCCAGACTAAAAGAAAAGAACTGTCTAAAACAACAAGAGGTGGAACTCCTTCCTTACTTCAGCCAAGATGAAGACCTTGTATACTGCAATAACATCCCTGGACTATTTTTTCGAATGGAACTTGAACATCGACCAGGAGATTAGCGGATGTTTATAGACACCTCCATCAGAAGCTTGAAATGTCTTAGTTCACAAGGGTAACAAATATGCATCTCTTCCAACTGCTCACTCAACAAAACTGTACTGACGACCAACACACAAGAAAGTCGTACAATGTTTTCATATGCAGTAATTAGTGGTATATAAATTATCTTACTATGTTAATCTGTTATTATATAGAATGAAGTGATAGTATGTATTTCATGATTTGACTTTAGCATGATCTAAAAAATAATTTCAGTGCGATTTGTAAGTTAGCTCAGCCTGATCAATATATTTCACTATTTCACATCTTTTTTTCAATAGGATACAAAATTTATGAAAAACTAGAGCCAATCAAGCCAATCATACTGTCGGTGTAATATCATTGGCCAGAAAATAAGTGTTGACCAGCGATTGATTCTGCCACAACACAAACACACAATACTTATTCTAGTACCTCACCATAGTGGGTTTAGCGCTTCTTTTAATTATAGTAATTATTCTAGTACTCATAAGTACTCTGTCGTACAGCAATGTACGAGCACAGTTAATTACTGCTAATACTCTAAGAACCTGTTATATAGTAACGTACTTAAGAGCACAGTTAATATACTTGTAGAGACTTAATAAGATAAATCTGTATGTATATAATTATGAAAGGAGACTGTGTAGGATGCTAAGATTCTATCTTAAGTTATTTTAAATACTCGTATATATAATTCATACCCTAGACATTTTTTTTAGGGTTTATTAAACCTCTCAAACTTATAGTTGCTATTATTTATTCTCCCAGTTCTAATACTATTATGACAACCCTAATTAAAAGCATGTCTCTGTGGATAATTGGTTCTGGTCCAGTGAGTTGATAAGTACTGACAAATCTGTTACAAGCCAGAAATAGGATAGGTGCTGGAAGGGTATCAATAGGCTGCCCTTCTAGTATTCTCAGCTACATAACTATGTTACAGTTTATCGTATTGTAACATCATCGTAGCTTACGGACCTTCATTGAACAAGGTTCTTTGTTGAACCTTAAATTAAAATCATCACAGTTTACGGACCTTCACTGAACAAGGTTCTTTGTTCAACTTTAAATTAAGATTATCACAGCACAAGGTTCTCACAAAACTAAAACTAAAAAAAAATTCAAGAGTATTGGGCCAAGCGTGTCAGCTTCTATTTTTGCCCAACCTTTCTCACTCCTGTATGTCTTCACCTGCATTAACGTCACTGATATTAACTTCAAACTTATTCCATATATCTCTTACTCTATTTCAGAACCAGTGTATCATATGTTCTAAACCTGCACCAACATTATAGAAAATGTGTGTATGCAATAATTTCGCAAAAATCATTCTGAACCTAACGAAAAAAATATATTTCATTGTGTTTGTTTATTATTAAATTATTGTAAACTTATGTAAAATATATTTAGTTGGATTAGGCTAAACTAAATTGAGCTTGTTGTAATAAGGTTAGGTAAGTTTTCTACGGTTCTTCTGGTACAAAATTATTTTTTACATTAACATAAATGAAAAAAATATATCTTTAAACGTATAAGAGAAATTTTTAGAAAGGACTTAATTTTAAATGAGTTCTTGATAATTGACCAGTTTTACCTATTCGGCACGACATTATATATATATATATATATATATATATATATATATATATATACATATATATATACATATACATATATACATACATATACATATACATATATACATACATATACTATATATATATATATATATATACATATACATATATATATATATATATATATATATATATATATATATATATCATACATATACATATATATATATATATATATATATATATATATATAATATACATATAATATATATATATATATATATATATATATATATATATATATACTATATATATAATATATATATATATATATATATATATATATATATACATATATACTATATACATATATATATATATATATATAATATATAATATATACTATATATATATATATATATATATATACATATATAATATATATATATATATATATATATATATATATATATATATATATATATATATATATATATATATATATTCTTTCTTTCTTTCAACACGTCGGCCGTTTCCCACCGAGGCAGGGTGGCCCAAAAGGAAAAACGAAAGTTTCTCCTTTTACATTTAGTAATATATTCAGGAGAAGGGGTTACTAGCCCCTTGCTCCCGGCATTTTAGTCGCCTCTTACGACACACATGGCTTACGGAGGAAGAATTCTGTTCCACTTCCCCGTGGAGATAAGAGGAAATAAGAACAAGAACTAGTAAGAAAATAGAAGAAAACCCAGAGGGGTGTGTATATATATGCTTGTACATGAATGTGTAGTGTGACCTAAGTGTAAGTAGAAGTAGCAAGATGTACCTGAAATCTTACATGTTTATGAGACAGAAAAAATACGCCAGCAATCCTACCATCATGTAAAACAATTACAGGCTTTCGCTTTACACTCACTTGCCAGGACGGTAGTACCTCCCTGGGCGGTTGCTGTCTACCAACCTACTACCTAGAATATATATATATATATATATATATATATATATATATATATATATATATATATATATATACATAACTTCTATTCTAAATTATGTTTAAAAAAGTATGTTGTCCTTTCATGCACTGGTACACATGCACCAGGTCGTCCTTCACTCTGCCACTTTTGAGATACACTAGTGGAGTGCTTCAGGGCTCACCCTTTAGGACACTTGTCCACAATATGCATTATTGATATTAGTATAAGAATACACAGCAACAGTAGCTCATAGGCTGGTGACACTAAAATACAAGGGAAATATCTCGAGAGCAGTAGTTTCCAAACTCCTGTCGATCGTGTACTCCCGCTGACGCTTTCTACCAACATCCGCGTACCCCTTGGTACAGATATGAAAATTAACTTTCTACAAATAATATCAGGGATGAGCCACGCAAACAGATCAATACGCTTCTAAAATTTAGAACATCGCTGTATAACAGTATTGTTCCTGTGGGAAAAACTTAAAAGTAGCAAAAGAGAATCTTTCTTTATTCATACAACAGCGCTGTATTACCATTGTGGGTTTAGCAATTAGTTATCATTGTAATAATAATAATAATTTATTCATACAAAAACTGTTACTTTTAACATACATATGCAACACGACGGTAAAAAGACTTGCAAAAAATTACCCTGATGCATCTTCATATAAGAGAAGGAAGCATCCACAAGCAAACACAAGATGCTAATTTAGGTATAAACTGCAAATAATTAATTAGGACACGAGATATTTACTTGTCTTAGCCCCTGGAAAAGTCAGTGTGAAGGATATGTCTGCTTATTCAAAGCCAGAATTTCAATACTGGCTGCTGGTGACCCTCGTCCTCAAGTCATCCTCCACGAAGAGTCAAACATGAAATTTGGTCTTAATGATGCACACAGCAGGTACACTGTGCTAAGTGTGAGCAACGTTCACCTGGCTGTCAGGTAGAGGCGCCACTGTGCTACTGCTGACGCTTAACCAACACACTGACTACTGACATTTTTATAAGAATATCCTCTGATGTACTTCTGTATAAGTATACCACTGAAATACCCTTTATTTAAGAAGGCTGATTAATTTTCTAGGAACTTTGTCTATAACATACTGAATATAATTTGTTAAAAAAACCAAAACCAACGATAATAAGCCATCAGGTTATAATAACTCGTTGGAGCGCCAGGGGCGCCACGAGTACACTGAGAGACAACACAATAAGTGTCCGGGGCCCAAGACTGTTCAACTGCCTCCCAGCATACATAAGGGGATTACCAATAGACTCCTAGCTAGCTTCAAGAAGGCACTGGACAGGCACCTAAAGTCAGTACCTGACCAACCGGGCTGTGGTTCGTACGTCAGTTCGCGTGCGGCCAGCAGGAACAGCCTGGTTGATCAGACCCTGATCCACCACGAGGCCTGGTCTCAGACCAGGGGGCGCTGACCCCCGAAACCCTCTCCAGGTAAACTCCTGGTAAACCCCTGATTTGGACGAATACCAGAAGGCTACAGGTGGTTCTAAAATGTACTGAAAATTAGCTAATAACATTGTATGGAACTAGATCTAGAGATCTAAACAAACGAAATTAAATGAGGGTCTGTTGTTCCAGACAGGAAACTGAAATATTATATATAGCAAACTGACAAATCTGAATGTATATGAAGGAACAACAGTTAGCGGGGATGTAAATACAAGATAACCAACAAATGGGATACTAAGATTTTTATCTAGAAATCTTCATAATAAAAGCACAAAGGTTAAACATATTACCTCTAGCACCATAAAGTCAGCTTCTATACTTCGTAAACTTAACTTTCCCTCGGACAACTTTCACTAGCTCTTAAAAGCTTAAGGACACAAGATCCGACCATTTGATTGTGGTTCCAATTCGCTTTTAAATCTCACTTTTTGTAAGTCATAAAGTAAACGTTTAAAGAAAACACCATCCGTTATTTTGGAAGTGAACAATCTTTAACACTCCAAAAGTTATGTATTCGATATAGTCTGATATTAACTCTTAGCCAGATAGTGAGTTACGACTATCGTGACTATCGTGACCCAGGCCGGGGTTGATCCCTGGCCGCTACAAAAAAAAAAATCCTGCATAGTCTGTCATGTTCTGGCCAGACTGGTGGTTGGTTTCATATTCGCTAGGGAATATCATCTGACATTGGTCTTGATCATATGACTCACTCAATGGCTCATTAAGAACTTCGTAAAAAAATGCTTAATTGATTAGATGCGTCCTTGATAATACAAGATCCATTGATATAGATTTATTTCTTACACGAGAGCTGCTGCCTGTTGTCCTCACCGCTGGTATGTGAGTACTGAGACGGGTATGTTACTGGTACAATATACCGATACGTATGTTAAGACAATGTGCCGTTTAGGGCCTTTATTTGAGAATTAGTTTCGTATACCAGGGACATTATCAATTGATAAAATCCCTAATGGTCGAAACGTCCTTTCAATAAAATTCCGTAATCTGTCTATTGTATGTTATTAACATGAGATACGGTAAAAATAATTGAACAGTAGGCTTATAAGGCTGAGATATCACCTCACATACAAGCTTACACCAGTTCGAGTATGATGCACGTGGGAGTGTCGAGGACTTGTCGTGCATAGCTTAAATTCTTCCCAAATTTTATTAATTATAAATGAATCTAATTTGTATAACCCTAAATTATTATTCATATTAAAATCAATACTATTTTTTATAAAGCTTGATTCAATTATATTTCTCTCAACCATAGACCTCCTTGATACAACTTTCTCGACCTTGATAATGCTAGAAATCACGAAGCCCCTTGAAATTTCACTATTTTTTTCACAGGGGTTGTTTTGCATACTGCATGAGATACAGTGTGTATTTAGTTTCAAGTAGTAAACATATTTGGGGGTTATCGTGAAGGTAAACATGTGCATTGGTATCCATATATCCATAGGTCGTTTACCTCAGTTTAGGCTGATTCCTGGGAGCCAGAGCAGGCACTTCCTCAGAGGCACCGTCGCCTACCAGTCTAGCAGATCGTGAATCAATAATTGGGCGACAGTGTGGTGGCAGAGCCAGAATTGTTATGCAGCATTCTCATCTCTCAACAGTGGGGTAGCACAAGCTCACCCCTTGTACTTACATTTAGTCAAGACTCCTTTTAATTTATTAAAACACAAATGTGATTAAAGATAAATCACAGACCATTATATAGTGATGAGAGGTTACAGTGATTCATTATCAACTTTTTTTTTTTTTTCAAAAATTAGTGGCCCTCTACCGGTACTCTCAGTTGTGTAGGTCATCAGTTAGTAATCCTTAACTTTTTAGTGGGTGTAGTTTGACAGCTAGTTCACGACGTGACAGTGCCACATCCTGCCAGGAACTGAGCTATTCAACAGGCTAGGATGAAGTACTAATGGCCACGTATGGTACCTGATATCGGAGTATGTTCAGAAATGCATAATTTGTATACTTTACAAAGGAAATGTAAGCGAACCTTACCCCCCACCCCCATTCCAGTGTATCGACACATGCCCAGTAAGACGACCTGAGAGGAACTTGACCTAAGGAAACGCAATTGCTGACCTACAAACCTGAAAATCTGTCTCAACAGTAGTTCGTTAACTGTAACTACTGTACTGTCTGCGACTACTAGTCTTGTGTTGACCAAGGCACAAACGCAAAACACACACACACACACACACACATTTTATCGCTAAAATCCCCCAAAGCATCAATCATGCATATCAGTTTCATTTACAGCTGTACATCACATCTATATTTACCCTCTTCTCATCATGGTTTGAGTTAACACATCCGGCCTTACTGCTGCTTCTGAAAAAAAACATTTGCTTTCTATACAAACCGAGTCTTTAATAAAGATACTGAACCGAGTTGTTTTACTCGGTTTAATTTACAGCTTAAAAGCTGTTATCCTACCCAGAGACACTACCCACAAAGGTAGATAGACCTTTGTATCCATCTACTGCTAGGTGAATGGGGTCACAAGGCTTAGGGAGAATTACCCATACATCTCACGTCCTTCTAGAAATCACACCCAGGTCCTTTCGGTTGGCAGCCGAACGTCGTTCTACAACTAAGCTTCTGTGGTAGAAACTTCAGGTCACAAAGTAAAGCGAATAAAATGACTTTCTACGTCTTGAAGAGGAGTTTGTAGGAGCCAGTTCAGTTAAGTCATGAGACTGTGGCAATCCCTCTTAATACCCCGTGACAGATTCCAAGCTAAGATCTTTCTCAACAATACACAGCGACTCATCCAAGCTGAGAGGGTCGTCAACAAGAGTCAGTACCTCATGCAAGTTGAGTGTGTCGTCAACAAAAGCCAGTCATGCAAGCTAAGTGTGTCAACAAGAGCCAGTCATGCAAGCTGAGAGTGATGTCAACAAGAGCCAGTCATGCAAGCTGAGTGTGTCGTCAACAAGAGCCAGTCATGCAAGCTGAGTGTGTCGTCAACAAGAGCCAGTCATGCAAGCTAAGTGTGTCAACAAGAGCCAGTCATGCAAGCTGAGAGTGATGTCAACAAGAGCCAGTCATGCAAGCTAAGTGTGTCGTCAACAAGAGCCAGTCATGCAAGCTGAGTGTGTCGTCAACAAGAGCCAGTCATGCAGACTGAGTGTGTTGTCAACAAGAGCCAGTCATGCAAGCTGAGAGTGTTGTCAACAAGAGCCAGTCATGCAAGCTGAGTGTGTTGTCAACAAGAGCCAGTCATGCAAGCTAAGTGTGTCGTCAACAAGAGCCAGTCATGCAAGCTGAGTGTGTTGTCAACAAGAGCCAGTCATGCAAGCTAAGTGTGTCGTCAACAAGAGCCAGTCATGCAAGCTGAGTGTGTTGTCAACAAGAGCCAGTCATGCAAGCTGAGTGTGTTGTCAACAAGAGCCAGTCATGCAAGCTGAGAGTGTTGTCAACAAGAGCCAGTCATGCAAGCTGAGAGTGTCGTCAACAAGAGCCAGTCATGCAAGCTGAGTGTGTCGTCAACAAGAGACAGTCATGCAAGCTGAGTGTGTCGTCAACAAGAGCCAGTCATGCAAGCTGAGTGTGTCGTCAACAAGAGCCAGTCATGCAAGCTGAGTGTGTCGTCAACAAGAGCCAGTCATGCAAGCTGAGTGTGTTGTCAACAAGAGCCAGTCATGCAAGCTGAGTGTGTTGTCAACAAGAGCCAGTCATGCAAGCTGAGTGTGTTGTCAACAAGAGCCAGTGCCTCATGCAAGCTGAGAGTGTTGTCAACAAGAGCCAGTCATGCAAGCTGAGAGAGTCGTCAATAAGAGCCAGTGCTTCATGCAAGCTGAGTGTCAACAAGAGTCAGTGCCTCATGCAAGCTGAGAGTGTTGTCAATAAGAGTCAGTGCCTCATGCAAGCTGAGTGTGTTGTCAATAAGAGTCAGTGCCTCATGCAAGCTGAGAGTGTTGTCAATAAGAGCCAGTCATGCAAGCTGAGAGAGTCGTCAATAAGAGTCAGTGCTTCATGCAAACTGAGTGTTGTCAACAAGAGCCAGTGCCTCATGCAAGCTGAGTGTCAACAAGAGTCAGTGCTTCATGCAAGCTGAGTGTTGTCAATAAGAGTCAGTGCTTCATGCAAGCTGAGAGTGTTGTCAACAAGAGCCTGTGCCTCATCCTCAGTCTCCTTGTTGTCTATGTCTCTTTATTAATGTTTTATTGCTGTGAAGGAGGTCGACTTCTCTGCAGAAATTTAATTCCATCACAGCATATTACGCGGACACTGACGCTCTTCTTACTGACTTAGTGGCTCCTCAACCATCATGTGTGTTCTCCTCTTTGTTCTCCTTATCGTCCACGTAGTACTCTTCCTCTTCCTCCTCCTCTTCATATTTGTTACTTACGTTCCTGCACAGTGTCATTTTCTGTTTACTGTCTCAAATAAGAGATTCTTTTAAATAAGTACATCCTTCATGATGTACAAAACACATCAACGTCATGAACACTGTTTAACTATGTACTGTCATTTATTCACTAATTTTCCTCACTCTCTAACACAGTAGGTACTTAACCTTTTTACGATTACAAACTCCAAGTGAATTGCCCAATATGTCCCCATACCCACTTCGTCAGACTGTCGAAATCACCATCTTTAGTTCTATTAGGTACCAGTATGACTTCAAAAGATGTCAATAGCTTAGTTTGACTTTACATATGAATAGCTAGGAACAGAACAGGTGATAGTTTATTCTAATCTAGCAATTTTTTTTTTTTGAAAATTGTTCAGAGATCTAGTCCCATACCCCTAAGGGGTATTGATACCCCCAGGTAAGAACCCCTGCGAGTCTAACATATCTGTGAAAGTCAGTGACGGGTAACTTGAGTGTGAGCCTGGCACGGTCCTAAATTCTCCAGACATTGTTAGGAGTTACTGATAACTTGGCTGAGCTTCCACTCCAAGACAATCCCTCGGGCTCTCCTGCCCTATGCACTGCACATAAAAATAACTGACTTAAGAAAATGTTGAGACTGCAAATGCATTACTAAGGCAAGATGTGTCGAGAGATGATGAAAGTTGTACAATTTCCACAGGTCTAGAACAGTTCACTTATTCATCACTTTTCGCAGTAAGAGGTACTAACACTAAAACGTTGCTGCCAATAATACTAAATAGCTGGAAAAATTCCCGCAAAAGCTTTCTGCCACAGTGAGCCATAGATATTATGCAATATATATATATATATATATATATATATATATATATATATATTTGTATAGGATTTATAGTCTGGTTCCAGTCTCACCTGGACAACTGGAAACAAGTTGTTCAGGCTAATAATACTGAATGAGAACTCTTGCCAGTATCGTGTGATGCTACACAAGTATCTAGGGTCCCCTGCCTACTCTTGTGCTATGTAAGTGATATATGCACATTAAGTGTAAACTCTTATTGTACGTGGTTGACGCTGATCTGTCAGCGTCAGGTAAAGACTCGGAGGATATAGTTAAAGTAATATCATCGGAACTAGAGTTATGTAGACGATAATGAAAAATAACAATGTCTCGTAAACCTCAAGAGGAATGTCTAGACACATCCTTGGGGTTGTGCCTCTCATCTAAATTAACAGTTAGCAGTCTAGTAAAACAAAGCGAATGCCAAATAAAAGTTGCTTTAGAGTACTTGCCAGTTGAGACATGTAAGATCCTATATCCGGCTCCCATACAATCCCATGTAGATTGTTCCTGCTCATCATGGCACTCTATAACAGGCAAACACTAAAACAGTTGACAACTCACCCAGGCTTCAGTGCTACATATAGATGACAGAACAGATGATATTGATCTCGAAGTTAACGGAAAGGAATTCTGGGACCAATTATTTAAATGTATTAAAAGTTTAGCTCTAGCTACAAAAAAAATTAAAATGTTAAGATTGTCAAGTATAGTGACACAAGTGAAACTAACTTAAATTACAAACAGCGTCCAAAATATTTGCCTTAAATTTTGTTAAGGAACAAAATCACTATATTATAGTGAGGGGGGAATTCCAAAGCAAGTAATATGAAGCAATATAATAAAAGTTTTGTATTTCCCTCAGTTTCAGGTTTAGTGAAATGCTGAGTGAATGAAAAAATAACATTAAAATATGGTAGAGGAGAACATCACAACAGACGTGGAAAAAGAGACAAACAGTTCAGGATATTTATTAAAGGAAACGTTTCGCCACGAGTGGCTTTTCCAGTCCTAATACAGAGATAACTCAGAAACGAGTTTATACGCATACTTGTTTTCTTAGTTATCTCTGTATTAGGACTGAAGAAGTGGCGAAACGTTTCCTTTAATAAATATCCTGAACTGTGTATATGTCTTTCTTTCTACATGTTACCGGTATCACCATACCACTTACCACAACACATCAACGGTAATACAGCAGAGGTGTTGGGGTAAATTAGTGTGAGGACAGGACGATGTCTTTTACAAGATGTGTGATGTGTGCCAGGAAGAACAGTTATCCTGGGTAACCAGGGTATGGAGAAGCCCCGCAGAGGGTTGCTAACCTAGGATAACAAAGGCCAGTACTGTTCATAATTTCCACAGGGTTCCTTCCCTAGGATGCCACCCACAACAGCTGACTGACTCCTAAGCAGCTTTCATTGCTGGGTGAACAGGGGCAACATGCTAGGTCTCACTACACGTGTCATACTTTTTTTTCTCGGCTGCGAGCT
Organism: Cherax destructor; assembly: GCA_009830355.1. Lineage (NCBI taxonomy): Eukaryota > Metazoa > Arthropoda > Malacostraca > Decapoda > Parastacidae > Cherax > Cherax destructor. The sequence continues at coordinate 15,167 of WNWK01013879.1, read as the reverse complement.
GAGAGCTCATTCACTGAGCTATATGGCACCTTGGTGGGTATCTCTCAGTGCATATGCACTGAAAGTTTACCCTAATTAATCCTTGCCTTAATGACTAAAGTATCCTTGACATATTGTTGCCTTGCCTGAGTCTCGTGTGGTGGATAACCAGGACACAGCTCCACAGGGAACTCCTACAAAAATAAATCTTTAGGATAACCCAATAAAGTCAGACCATAGAGTAAATCTACGTAATGTATTTTTATGTGCCGTCAAGTTTGTTATAAAAAAGATTATATGTATGTTATGTATGCAGACCTGAATGAAAACTTACTTGACAAGGCAAGAATAGTGAGGTACTCAGGTTACATCGACAGTGGGAGAGGGTAGCTAAAATTCCTTGAATCAAGATCCATTCACTAATCATCAAGGCGTACACACCTCTTGAAGAGTTATGTCGTATCGGACGAAAGCAAGACAGCGCGCGAGTGCGGGTTCACAACACAGCTTCATCTCCCTTAGATACCCAAGCTGACGTAACATTCACTCCAGCCGGCGCATTTACTCTGCTCAAGTGCATACAGAGTTTTACTTCTCGCAATTGCCAACATCATATTATTTTAAATAGTACCGCAACGTTCTTGCAACATGCAGAGTTTACCACCATGCAGATCAGTAAACAAAATCAATAAAATGTATTAATAAGAAATAATTTTAGGGTGTGGCAAGTTGCAGTGTTGTTCATCTTGCTACCAACATTGATACACACTCAGAGATCCTTCGTAGTATGTATCAGTGTTTTTACCTATATCGATGCTAAGATTTTTAGTGTAAAATGTATTTTTAAAATGAATATAAGCGATGTGCTGAAAAAACGCTACTGAAATATTACTGTGATTCAAAATACGTCCCTGATAGTTCAACCTCGCACCTGTAGACATCAATGCTGCCCCCAACTAAGGTAGAAGTCTCCACGAGGACCCCGTGGAATCTTTCTAAAATTACCAGATCATTCATTTTATGATGCCTGCGTGGGTAGCAACAGCCTAACTGACCAGGCACTCAACTATACTCTGGTCGCAGGTATTTCAAAGCTAAATGACACACACACACACACACACACATGATAACGACATACAAAATACTGCGGGGAATCGACAAGGTAGATAGTGACAGGATGTTCCAGAGAGGGAACACAGAAACAAGGGGACACAACTGGAAGCTGACGACTCAGATGAGTCAAAGGGATGTTAGAAAGCATTTCTTCAGCCACAGAGTAGTCAGGAAGTGGAATAGTCTAGAGAAAGATATAGTGGAGGCAGGAACCATACATAGTTTTAAGACGAGGTATGATAAAGCTCATGGAGCAGGGAGAGCAGAGACCCAGTAGCGGACAGCGAAGAGGCGGGGCCAGGAGCTGAGTCTCAACCCCTGCAACCACAATTAGGTGAGTACACACACACACACACACACACCGCTCAATATGGTTGGAATCTAACATTATTTTACCGATCACTCGCACTTCTAAGCTTTAATAATACAGCTGGTAATCTAAATTTGACTAGATGTTTGAAACTGTAGCTATGATTGCAAACTCGTTCAGTAAAGTGATAGCAAATTTATTAATTTATTTGCCGAGAGACAATCAACTAATTATAAGACCCGCGTCAGATGATCTCGCAGACAAACTGACGGGGAAAAAATTAAGAGTATTGCATATGTAAGAGCACTGAAAATCAGTGCATTAGCACGACAGACAAGCCGGGAAAGAATGCGTCGAATACAAGATCTACACTTACACGAGGGATGGTCACATGTGAGTACTTGAATTCAGTCATATCAATTGCACAATTAGGAAAACTGATACAGTGAGTATGATGCAGCAAATTATACCATCTGGGTAAAGTCGCGCGCGCGCGCGCGCACACACACTGCCTTTGATATACCTTTGAAGAGTTTCGAGAGTTTCACTACTCTCGGAGCGCGGCCATAGGCCAGGCTGTTGCTGTTGGAGGCCCGCTGTCCCACATATCCATCACAGCCTGGTTGATCTGGCACCTGGTGAAGATACTTGTCCAGTTTCCTCTTGAAGACTTCTACACTTGTTCCAGCCGTGTTTCGGATATCTTCTGGTAAGATGTTGAATAGTCTGGGACCCCGGATGTTGATACAGTATTCCCTTATTGTGCCCACAGCACCCCTGCTCCTCACTGGGTTTATTTTACACTTCCTCCCATATCTACAGTCTGGGTGGAGCAGCATAGAGTGTACCATCTGGGTGAAGCAGCACACAGCGTACCATCTGGGTGAAGCAGCACACAGCGTACCATCTGGGTGAAGCAGCACACAGCGTACCATCTGGGTGAAGCAGCACACAGCGTACCATCTGGGTGAAGCAGCACACAGCGTACCATCTGGGTGAAGCAGCACACAGCGTACCATCTGGGTGAAGCAGCACACAGCGTACCATCTGGGTGAAGCAGCACACAGCGTACCATCTGGGTGAAGCAGCACACAACGTACCATCTGGGTGAAGCAGGACACAGCGTACCATCTGGGTGAAGCAGCACACAGCGTACCATCTGGGTGAAGCAGCACACAGCTTACCATCTGGGTGAAGCAGCACACAGCGTACCATCTGGGTGAAGCAGCACACAACACACCATCTGGGTGAAGCAGCACACAGCACACCATCTGGGTGAAGCAGCACACAGCACACCATCTGGGTGAAGCAGCACACAGCACACCATCTGGGTGAAGCAGCACACAGCACACCATCTGGGTGAAGCAGCACACAGCACACCATCTGGGTGAAGCAGCACACAGCGTACCATCTGGGTGAAGCAGCACACAGCGTACCATCTGGGTGAAGCAGCACACAGCGTACCATCTGGGTGAAGCAGCACACAGCGTACCATCTGGGTGAAGCAGCACACAGCGTACCATCTGGGTGAAGCAGCACACAGCGTACCATCTGGGTGAAGCAGCACACAGCGTACCATCTGGGTGAAGCAGCACACAGTGTACCAGGAAACATTTTTGTAACCTGCCCACTGTACCTCCAAACCTGTATTCTGAATTTCGCTGTGCTGGTATTACTGCCAGTTCATCAGTTCTCTGGTGTCCGCTGTCAGCACCAGACGCTAACACAATCTTCACTAGTATTTCTTCATTTTCTTTAATTTTTTATCTTTCTTATGTCATACGGTATACGATCTTTTTAAAATCTGCAAGTTTAGGCTCACTTTACTCTAAATAAATGCTTTTAACCACTTAAATCTTAATTTGTGTGGAAAAGTTGGAATTTTCTAAAAAAAATATTGAAAAAAAAAGTGAAATGTTACTGATATTTCTGGAGTTTGGGCTATATAAGGCTAACAGTGAAACCTAAAATACTCCATACAAAGTGGATCCTTGTCTTCATTTCAACTTCGGCATTCAATTTACGTGTATCAAAAACAGATAGGAATCATGGCTGCAATGATGAATTGGTGTTGGATCCTATAGACTGTAATGACATTTTTCAAAGATATTATGCTTCGTTAATCCTCAAACTCATTCATTTATAAGATACAAACACTGAACTTTTACAGACTTTTCAATATACCTGACAAACTCTTGTCTGCCCGAAATGCCTAGGCATGTTAGGCTTTGTAATTAATATTTTATATATAAACCACACATTGCAAGCTCTGCAAGGAAATAAACTTTGTCGTTTTCCTTGAGTAGGTGCTGGTCCAGCAACAGCACTTATTCAGTGGTCCATCAGCGAGTACCTGAGACCTTCAGTCAGGTTCAGCGCTAATAATAGCTAGGTTTTCACTCGGAGATATACATGACTTTCTAATTATATCAACTCTACCATTCACTGTCTCACTTTCTACCCAGGGAGGACTAGTTTTCTTCTTGCTGACACAACTCGTTGTTCAATTCATAATAAGTCAGGTACTAAAATAATTATAATATAAAAGATAACCCGTACATAGAAAAAAATTATGACGAGGTTTCGGTCCGACTAGTTAATGTTTCAAGCCAGACCGAAACGTCGTTATAAGCTTCTTTCTCCTATGTGCGGGTTATCTGTGTATTGTTCCAGTCACGGTAGTGTGCCTTTTAATTCTCAGTAGTAGTAGTAGTAATAGTAGGAATAATAGTAGTAGTAGTAACAACACAGTTGTGCCAGCTAATGAGACAAGTGGTAGGTATCCTGAGTGTAGATAGTTACCTTTACCATGTACTCGTGCGACTTTCCCTAAATAAACCTGGATTATACCTGGAGAGGGTTTCGGGGGTCAACGCCCCCTCGGCCCGGTCTGTGACTAGGCCTCATGGTGGATCAGGGCCTGATCAACCAGGCTGTTACTGTTGGCCGCAAAAACAATTCGTGTGTAGAGGATCTCCCTATGATGTCACGTCCCTCAGTGCCACCATCGACACTCCCATGACAACCAAGACGCTTAAAACACCCCCCTCCCATCAACACTTCCATGGCCCCCATGACGCTTGTCTCTCACCCATCACCAACACTCCCATGGCACTTACCTACTTCTCACCAGCAGATACACAAGTTATCAGCCTTTCTAGGAAATACTGCCTGCTACACCACAAATACAAGTGACATGTGCACAGCCCAGCGTGAGAACACCATGACAGTTTAGATATTTCTACGTTGATATTACAACATGAAGTCGTGAAGTCCAGACCCACTACCAGGAAAACGAAAGCCAATCTCTCACAAAAATTATTCAGTGAAGGTACAAAATGCAAAGACCAGGACATATTAATTAGATACTTTTCGGGCCTGGGACCTTGATCACTCCAAATGTGGAGTGACTAAGGTTCCAAAACCAAAAACATTCCAATAAACATGTCATAGTGATTGCATTTTGTCTTTCCCACCACTTGTCGGTACCATATACCTTTATATCCAGAAACCAATCAAAAAAAATGTAAAGCTTCAAAAAAACCCATGAAACAATGCTTATATTACATGACAGATGCGATCAAAAATCTGCAACACTATTTTATCAGACATTTTATGGCTTGTGAAATATCTGCGACCACTAGGCTTCTATAAATATAAGTGCAATCAGTATTGCAGTATAACCGGGAGCCCCGGGCGCCTCAGGTAATGCATCATGTAACGTATCACACGCTGACCTTTGGAAAATAAAGATTTTAAAGTTTTGCAAATCATAGTCAAGAAAAGATGAATATTTTACAAGATATTGTACGACGATATCGTGTAAGGTTTTCATCAATTTCCTTAACAAAACACAGACAGACACAGACACAGACAGACACAGACAGACACAGACAGACACAGACAGACACACACACACACACACACACACACACAAGCTGTGAATCGACCCCTGCAACCACATATAGGCGAGTACACGTATCCTAATGACGCCTATTTCCAGATATTTCTTTCTAACACTGTCATAAGAACATAAGAAAGAAGGAACACTGCAGCAGGCCTACTGGCCCATGCGAGGCAGGTCCAAATCTCCAACGGCTTAAGCCAATGCCCCGACCCAGCCAGGTCAGGTTACATTCACTTAAGGAAGGAGCACTGCATCTGACCTAGTAGCACAACCTAGTCAGGACCAATTCACACCCAACCGCACCCACTCATATAATTGTCCAGCCGACCACCTGGTCAGGTCACTTCCACTTAAGGAATTAGTACAGGTCAGGTTACATTCACTTAAGGAAGGAGCACTGCATCTGACCTAGTACAAGCTCACACCCATCCACACCCACTCATGTATTTATCTAACCTATTTTTAAAACTACACAACGTCTTAGCATCTATGACGGTACTCGGAGTTTGTTCCACTCATCCACAACTCTATTACCAAACCAGTGCTTTCCTATATCCTTCCTGAATCTGAACTTTTCCAACTTGAAACCATTGCTGCGAGTCCTGTCTTGGTTGGATATTTTCAGCACGCTATTTACATCCCCTTTGTTTATTCCTGTTTTCCATTTGTACACCTCAATCATATCCCCCTAATTCTACGCCTTTCTAGAGAGTGCAGATTCAGGGCCCTCAGTCTATCCTCATAGGGAAGATTTCTGATACATGGGATCAACTTTGTCATCCTCCTCTGTACGTTTTCCAGTGCATTTATATCCATTCTGTAATACGGTGACCAGAACTGTGCAGCATAATCTAAATGAGGCCTAACCAAAGATATATAGAGTTGAAGAACAACCTGAGGACTTCTGTTATTTATACTTCTTGATATGAAGCCAAGGATTCTGTTAGCTTTATTGCGAACACTTATGCACTGTTGTCTAGGCTTCAGATTACTACTAACCAGAACTCCTAAATCCTTCTCGCAATTACAAGTAATAAGATCTATATTATTCAGCTTATATGTGGCATGGTTATTGTCCTGCCCAACATTTAGAACTTTGCATTTGTTTACATTAAACTGCATCTGCCACTTCTCCGACCACTGCATCAGTCTATTCAAATCATCCTGGAGTGCTCTAATGTCCTCGTTTGAATGAATTGGACGGCCTATTTTGGTGTCATCAGCAAATTTACTTATGCTACTATTTATTCCCTCATCTATGTCGTTTATGTAAATTGTAAACAACAGGGGGCCCAAAACTGACCCCTGTGGAACACCGCTTGAGACACGCCCCCATTCTGATTTCTCTAAATTTATGCAAACTCTCTGCCGCCTATTAGTCAACCATGCCTCTACCCAGGAAAAAATTTCTCCTCCTATTCCGTGTGCCTTAAGTTTCCTCAGTAGCCTCTGATGTGGAACTTTATCGAAAGCCTTACTGAAGTCCATATACACAATATCATATTCATTACCATGATCTACTTCCTCAAACACCTTAGTGAAAAAAGTTAGTAAATTCGTAAGACATGAACGCCCTTTGTAAAACCGTGTTGAGATTCATTAATCAATTTATGCTTTTCAAGATGGCTACGAATTGCCTCGGCAATTATTGATTCCATAAATTTACCAACTATGGAGGTAAGGCTTATTGGTCTATAGTTCGAAGCTAAGGACCTGTCACCTGCCTTGTAAATAGGTATTACATTTGCCCTTTTCCACTTGTCTGGCACTATGCCAGTTTGTAGTGATATATTGAAAGGATTTGCCAAAGGTTTGCTAAGTTCCTCTTTACATTCCTTTAAAACTCTTGCAAACAGTTCATCAGGGCCTGGGGATTTGTTAGGTTTTAATTTCTCTATTTGTCTGAGGACCATGTCACTAGTTACCCCAATCGAGCATAGTCTGTTATCTTCCAGTTCTACATAATTTATTATTTCTGGAATTCTGCTAGTATCTTCCTGAGTAAAAACTGAGAGGAAGTAAGTATTGAAAATTTCACACATATCCTTATCACTGTCCGTGATCTGTCCTGAGTTACTCTTAAGTGGGCCTATCTTGTCCCTAATCTTACTTCTGTATACCTGAAAGAACCCTTTTGGGTTAGTCTTCGAATCCCTTGCGACCTTAGCCTCATAATCCCTTTTTGCTTTTCTTATTCCTTTTTTATTTCTCTTTAATTGAAAATATTGATTTCTTATCTGTCCATCCCCTCTTTTGATACGCCTATATATGCCTCTCTTTGACCAATGAGATGTTTTAATCTATTGTTCATCCATTTAGGATCATTTTTGTTAGATCTAATTTCCCTACTTGGAACAAAAGTTGTCTGGGCAGCTAGAACTATGCTCTGAAAAACGTCATATTGGCAACCAAAACCACCTACCTGACCCATAGTCAGGTCATCCCAATTTAGCCCACCTAGGTAATTTCTCAGCCCCATGAAGTCGGCTACACGAAAGTCTGGAACTGAGACTTGATTGCAGTTACCTGGGTAATTCCATGATATATTAAAACTAAATGATTTGTGATCGCTTTCCCCAAGCTCTTCATTAACCTCAAGATTATTAATTAGTGATTCTTTGTTAGCAAGAACCAAATCAAGCAAGTTGCTACCTCTAGTTGGTTCTGTCACAAACTGTTTTAAAAACAATCCTGAACCGTATCAAGAAAGTCACTAGACTCAAGATTACCTGTCACATTGTTCCAATCAATGTGTCTAAAGTTAAAATCTCCCATTAACACAACATTTTCATATCTAGACGCCTTATGAATTTCGTCACATAGCAGCTTACTGCGCTCCCTATCCAGGCTTGGGGGTCTGTAAATCACACCCAAAATTAATTTTTCACGACCCTCGAGAAACTGTAGCCAAACAGATTCTGTGTCAGCTGTTTCTAATCTTATATCTTGTCTAACACAACAATTTAAATTATCTCTGACATACATCGCCACTCCACCACCCTTCCTGTTGACCCTATCAGTGTGGAATAGTTTGTAACCCTGAATGTTGCACTCGGAAGGCATTTCTCTATCTTTCAGGTTGAACCAGGTCTCTGTTATAGCAATAATATCTATATTACCTGCACTTGCAAGTAATCTTAGCTCATCTATCTTATTTCTTAGACTCCTACTATTTGTATAGTAAACCTCAAGGGAGCTAGTCACTCGTTGCCCTCTACTATCTCTCTTTGTTTGTTGATCAATTGTTTTGCATTTACAAACAACTTTATTTTGAATCTTATCTTTTAAACATAACCCTGGGGTATCCTGGAAATATCTGCTGTTTCCAGGCCTAATACCACAGCCTGATTGTTTCCACAAACACCCATACCTCTATAATCTATCAGTTTAAAGTCCTAGACAAGTCTCCAATGACCCCTCAATCGAATTGGCTAATGCAACCACTCCAGCCCCAGAGAGATGAACCCCATCCCTTGCATACATATCACGTTTGCCATAGAATTTGTCCCAGTTATCAATGAATGGAATTGCAAGTTCCTTGCAGTACCTGTCTAGCCAGCAATTTATACCAATTGCCCTAGACATCCATTCATTGCCCACTCCCTTTCTAGGCAAAATGCTACATATGATTGGGATACCTCCCTTAGACCTAACGACTTCTATGGCTGACCTATACTTATCTAGTAGCTCCTGTCTTCTGCCCTTCCCAATGTCATTACCACCAGCACTAAGACAGATAATAGGCTTGTTCCCATTACCTGACATAATATTATCCAACCTGCTGACTATGTCACCAATACCAGCTCCTGGGAGGCACACCCTCTGTCTGACCTTCCTGTCTCTGTTACAAAAGGCACGGTCCATATATCTTACCTGAGAGTCTCCCACAATCAGAATATTCTTACCTTGATTAGCAGGGGAGTCAGTGGTACCTTTAACCTCACTGACCACTGAAGTACACTCGTCCTGGAGAACAGAGAATCGATTTCCTACCTTCACATCTTCACTATTAACCTTCTTTATCTTCCTTCTTCCTGAATTGTGAACCACTTGCCACTTAAAGCGGCTGCCACTTTCACTGTTGGTAACCATTTCCTCCTTACCAGCTCCAACCATCTCAGCCTCCTATTTTCCTCCTGAAGTAGTAGAACCTCCTTCTTCAACACTTCAACCTGAGATTCTAAAACACTGCAGTGAGCCATGTGCTCGGTATCACCCCACGCTAATTCCCAGACAGCTTAGGACAGGTATGACATGTTAGTTGAATTTAGTCTTGTTTCCACGCCATCAGGCGTGAGTTTGTGTATAGCGTATGCAATGTTTATGTTATGTATTTTGCATGCGTATTTGTGTTCCTGAAGTGTGACATCAGGGCTACATGCAGTCTCTCCGACGAAATACTTTGTCGCATCCTGTGCAGGGATGGAGCAAACATCGGCTGTGCTGTTGAAAGATCTGTGGAGAGTGGGGTGGGTAATGTCCTCGATATTATGGGTTATTGCTGCCACGTCGATATTTTTCTTTAGCAGCGTAGGTGTGACGAGCGTGATTGTTTGACCAGTGGGAAGAATGATGTGTATCAAATTTTCTCTGGGTTTGGCATTTGTTGGTCTCTGAGTCTGCAATCAAGAATGAAAGAGTGGAAATTCTGAGAGGTGTCTCCAAACTGGAACAGAATTTTACATCAAAGTACTCATTGCTATAAATTCTGTATGCTCGGAGGAAAGTCTAAATGTGCCTATATGTTAGCAGAGTTCTTCTGCCAGTCTCTATATGAAAAACCTGGACACGGAATGTTTCGTTAACATTATCCCTACTTATAATATAGCTGCACTACGCTGACGATATACTCACAACTAAGAGGAGCTGCAGCCTTGAAGAGTTTCTCAAAGAGTCAACACGGTGGAACCACAGCCAGTTCAACATCGAGGAAAAACTACTTCCTGCCCATCCTTGATGCGTGTCTCCTAAAACAGACCTACTCAAATTTAGGAAATATCTGCAACCCACTAACAAAGATGAATTCATACACATTCCATCATGCAGCCGGTCCTCCTAGACACAAACGTTATGTCACTGTTTTAAAAACAGTCAAATGGGCGACTGTTGAAGGTGCCTTAAACAGTTTAATTATTTTTAATGGATATAGGACAACCTAACCTAACCTTAACTTACGAATGTTCTGCAAACCATATGTGAAGAACTGACTTAATTACTCTGAGGAGGACCCTACTGCTAGGCTTAATTATCACTATTATTATTATTTAGTAGTAGTAGTAGTTTGTGGTTTGTTGTTTTTCTTGTTTTTATCTTTTCTCTTAGCGTATTCACTGCACCCTTGCTTTTCATAGAGGGTATTGTGCACTGTCTGCTAAGCCTCTTTCATGAGGAACAATTTGTGTGCAGAATTTTCCAGGTATAGCATATAATGTACTGCTGTCGCCTACGTTCCAAGAAGTACAGGTCGAGGGACTTCAAACGTTCCCAGCAATGTAGGTCCTTAATTTAATCTCTGCGAGCAGTAAAGGTTCTCTGCACATTCTCCAGGTCTACAATTTCGCCTGCCTTAAACGGAACTGTTAGAGTACAGCTTCCAAAACTTTGCTGCTTGGCTTCAACCTTAAAAAAAAAAAAGTGCTTCCTCATCTGACAATGGCAGAAAGTGAAATTCAGTTGTGTCGGTGCACATTTGCCAATCTTGTATGTAATATAGTGTGAAATTTTGTCACTTTAAATATATTTTGAATCTACCTCTTGTGAATGGTTTCGATATTTAATGGCTGATGCATTTTACGGCCAAGACAGTAAGCGTTAAGTTTAGTTTGTGGGCGAGTTAATTTTGGCAATATACTAATTAGTTTATAAAACATGGCAATATACTAGTTTATAAAACATGGCAATATACTAGTTTATAAAACATGGAATTGCTGGAACCCATGCGATAACTGGAGAACGCCTCCTCGTCAGCTTCAAATTTTCAACAAGGCTCGAGCTGTAATAAGGCTGCACAAATCCCTAGTTTCCAATTTTATTCAATAACTGAAAATGTCTCGTCTTATCGGCTTTGAAATATTAACGCTGTGCATTCCATAAGAAGGAAGACACCCTATAAGTTAAGACAGTTTCGAGTGAATGTGAAATTTTACTGCAATTAAGAAACTTTGAAAATTTGGATTCACATTAATTATTGAGAAAGATTTTTTTCTAATAGGCTTCAAACTTTGTGTAATTTTAACATGCCAATTTTATTAATTAAATTGGTTTCCATGTAATAACTAGAGAATGCCTCCTATGACCAGCTTCAAGTGTTGGTGTGTGGTAATTGGAAGTTATTTTTGTTAAAATTGGGGCTGTGTAATGCCAATTTGTTAACTTTAAAGAAAAAAAATATATGAAATCGGACTTTCTTAAAAAACACAATTTCAAATGTTTTTCTTTTCTTTTAAGAGTACAATATAGTTTTAAATATAGCTGGAAAAGAGAAAACAGAAATATTGGAAACTCGCGTTATGGTATTTTTAATTTTAACGAATATTTTCATACGATTTTATGCCAGAACCTGTCAATGTTGGTAGTATTTTTTTGTATTCCACTAATTTAGTCCAAGGCTTTCGTTCATAACTTCAGAATACCTTATCCAATCGGTTTCAAATTTTCAACCCTGGTTATCTATTACTAGGTGAAGGTTTGTGCAACAATTGACAAATGCAGGTACTTCTGCTTAACTGTATATATACCATTGGAGTTTGTGTAATACCTGGAGAATACATCTTCTGGTTGGCTTTAAACTTTTAGTGATGATGTGTTTTCCTCAGAAGATTCACCTTGATTTTAGGTTGCATGAATTTTCATGTGCCGATTTTATTAAATAAATTGATTTCTGTGAAACAGAGAAGGTCTCTGGGTCAGAAGTCACAAAGTTTGACTTTACATGGTTATCCTTGGTGAAATCAACATATTGTGATATTATATGCCCATAACATATGTCCCCCTCAAGACCATTGTAAAAAAAAATGTATACGTACCTAAACCTAAATAAAACTTCCCTAAGTACTTGACCTTAGCTGCTGGTCAATCTACTTAGAAAAATAAATAAATTTATTTTGGGTGTAGGTCCCAATCTGCCTTTCTTCTGGAAGAAATATGGAAAACTGAAATACTGAGTTTCATGCTATAATTTCTGAGAGTCTTATCCTAAATACCTTAACGCCGATAATTTGATAATGCAAATTGTGAGCGGCTTCAAATTTTGTGCCGTGTTTTAGGATATTGGTCACTCTGAGATAAGAGAATCTCTCTCCAGTGGCTTCAAAGCTGGGGTTTCTTAGTGAAAGGTTTGAATTAGTTTTGGGCTGCATATGTCCCAATTTGACCTTTTTTTTTTAAAAAACTGGGATTAGTGTGCATTTGATAACTTGCGAATGCTTCTCCTGATTCGCTTCAGATCTTCACAGCTAATATTTAACGGGATCAGAAACTTATTCCGCACTCTGCACTATTTCTATCTCGTGCATCGAGGCACAGGGAACTGGGGTTATGCAATACGGGGATACCTTTCTAGGAGCACGCAATGACCTAAATACATCTAGTTACAATTGCTGTTAACATTAAGGAGAGAAGTGGGACATAGGGCGTACTAAACAAAGCAAAATCTTTTATTGACATGAAAGTTCAAATTATATTTACGAAAGGTGCTAAACTCGTAGGGCTCATACAGAGCTTGAGGGGAATGGGAGGCAATCAGGTTCGATCCAAGGAGGAAAAAATAGGTTTATTTCCTTGCATCAAGAATTTCTTACCAGCATCAAGGAACTTCCCGTGAGAGAGGGGGGAGGGAGGGGGAGCGTTTACAGATGTTTTAGTGACGCAGGTGAAGACAGCGACAGCAATTGTGTAAAGTGGTGCAGCTGGTCCCAGGTTCAGTGCACTCACCACAAATGCAAACCGTTCTTTGGAAGTCTTTCACATCCGTGGTTTTCTTGGTGGTAAGCACCAGTCTTTTTGTTGGTGGATTATAGGGCCACTTACACACTGGCCCTTCAAATGGAACCCTATCATTCCATTCCATTTCTTTCGTGATACTATTTTTCCAATATTGTCAGAGGATTCTAAGTTTATTGACTTTAGAATTCGGGACACACTTAAACTACTTTACTGTGGAACCAGAGATTAGTTCGGGATCTCCATAAAAGTGAGTTTGAGCAACAGTCCGAAATTCTCACGTCTGAAGTGTGTTCACACATTCCTTGAAGGTTTTATGCTCGTGGTCCTGTTCGTATGTGTGGGGTTAAGAATCATGCCCAGAATTTCAAGCCCCATACTATTTCTCTCTCCTCCCTCTCCCTCTCTCTCTCTCTCTCTCTCTCCCTCTCCTCTCTCTCAGAGAGGAGACATGATAACGACATACAAAATACTGCGGGAATTGACAAGGTAGATAGTGACAGGTTGTTTCAGAGAGGGAACACAGAAACAAGGGGACACAACTGGAAGCTGAAGACTCAGATGAGTCAAAGGGATGTCAGGAAACATTTCTTCAGCCACAGAGTAGTCAGGAAGTGGAATGGACTTGAGAAAGATATAGTGGAGGCAGGAACCATACATAGTTTTAAGACAAGGTATGATAAAGCTCATGGAGCAGGGAGAGCAGAGACCCAGTAGCAGACAGCGAAGAGGCGGGGCCAGAGCTGAGTCTCGACCCCTGCAACCACAATTAGGTGAGCAATTAGGTGAGCACACACACATACATTTATATTATACGAGAAGCACATTTTATAGGCTCAAATATGTTCAGGTAAGATTTGTTCGAATTTTTAACCCAGAGGGTTAGCCACCTAGAATAACCCAAGAAAGTCAGTGCGTCATCGATGACTTATTTCCATTGGGGTCCTTCAATCTTGTCCCCCAGGATGCGACCTACACCAGTCTAACGCCCAGATAACTACTTACTGCTAGGTGAACAGTGACAGCAGGTGTAAGGAGCCTACATTTAAGCAATTGTTTAGTGTTATTAAATACACGCTTGCCACAAAAAAAAAGAGAGAAATCTGAATACTCTTCTACAAGTGGTACCACTGAATACTTACCTGTTAACTACCTGTTTATGGTTTCAGGGGACACTGCGCTCCACCCCCACCTCTCCGGCACGGTTACGGACCAGACCACCTAATTGCTAGGCTGATTGTTCAGGCTATTGGTGGTAGCAATTAGTAGTAGTTTAATGCATACAGTACAATCTGGCTGATTAGGAACTATCCTGAGGAACTTATAAAGTTCATTTTTGAAAACAGCCAGGGTCTGTTAGTAAGTTTCTTTGTATATAAAAGGAGGATGTTGAAAAGTCGATCTCTTTACACTTAATTAATGAGTTATCTTTTAGTGTGCTTGTTGAAATCCGTTTTTCAAGGGGTATTTTAAGCGTTTTCTAAGCCTCTTCCTTTCGTAGGGAGTAGTTTCAGCGTGTCGATTGGGAACCAGTTCCTTCAGAATTCTCCAGGTATAGATTAAGATGCATCTTTCTTACTGTATTCCTGGGAGTAGTCCGAAGGACAATAATTTATTTCTTTAACTGAACCGACATGAGCAGTGAAAGTCTCTATACATTCTCCAAATGTACAATATCCCTTGCCTTAAGAAGGCTGTACTATGCAGGAAATTCCAGTCTAGAGAGCCTAATGGCTTGAAGAGCATCACTGGCTTGGTATATATTTATTTTGATTTTGTTTTTATCTTGTCTATAATTTTCCCTGCAGTTATAGTAACACTTGTGATCCTTGAATGTAAGATCAAACATTGTTACTTGCATTCCTCTTCCTTTCAGAGTATATAATACTCTGTATTATATATATAATACTCTGTATT
>WNWK01013878.1:0-53566 GCA_009830355.1 Cherax destructor | reverse complement strand
TATTCCATCCGTTCTTCCATAACAACATCAGCAATTGTCCTTCCAAATACTTCTGGAACCCATACTTCCATTGCGCCTCTTCTCTACCTTTCATCCTATAATATTTCTGAAAAGCTGGCTTCGCTACATTCACCCACCATGCAATAATATCCTTCTCTAACCTCCCATTTGCCCACACATACTTCCACCATTCACCGAAACCCATCACTGCTCCTCACCTTCCAATAATTGCACATTCAATTTCCAATCGCCAGCCACCCACCTGACCATTCCTGACCATTCCAAGTCAACTAACACCCTCTATGTCTGAAAACCCAACATCCACACACATAACCGTCCAACAGTAACCATCCTGAAACATATATCCTATCTAACCTCGGCATATCCCCCCTTTATAAGGTAAAATCTACATTATCCCCCCTGCAACTACACCCACTAAATTTTTTTTTTTTTTTTTTTTTTTTTTTTTTTTTTTTTTTTTTTTTTTTTTTTTTTTTTTTTTTTTTTTTTTTTTTTTTTTTTTTTTTTTTTTTTTTTTTTTTTTTTTTTTTTTTTTTTTTTTTTTTTTTTTTTTTTTTTTTTTTTTTTTTTTGGGGGGGGGGGGGGGGGGGGGGGGGGGGGGGGGGGGGGGGGGGGGGGGGGGGGGGGGGGGGGGGGGGGGGGGGGGGGGGGGGGGGGGGGGGGGGGGGGGGGGGGGGGGGGGGGGGGGGGGGGGGGGGGGGGGGGGGAGACGGGCTGGTTTTCCGTTTACAAGGGGTAGTGTGAGACGGATAGAGTGAGAACAGGGGGGGGGGGGGGGGGGGGGGGGGGGGGGAAAGATCTGAAAGATCTGGAGAAGGGTCATGGGGGGTTCTTATAGTGCGGCATGCACCGGGGGGGGGATCAGGTGTGTGTCATGGGACGTGTTAATCGTTAGATATGTTTTACGGCATTTGAATAAAGGTGTGTCTAATGTTACATTGCAATCCACATGATGTGGAAAACAATTGTTTATATATAATTTAGTGGTTAATGTTCTTGGGCGTGTATTGAGAGGTTCTTGGATATGTATTGATAGGTTGTGTATGTTGAACATTGAATTCTTTATACATGAACGCCGGTGATTTGTGGCGTTTTGTCAATGTTTGTCATTGTGTTGATTGAGAAAGTGTGAATGTGCGATAGTCTTATCGCGGTAGGAAATGTTTATATATATTTTGTGTTTAATATTATCTAATGTGTGTGTTTCTTATGTTCTGATATTTATGATTAAATAGTGTGGGAGATTGTAGTACGTGTGTGTCATATTGGATAATTTGGTGTTCTTGGATATGTATTATTTTGCTATGTGCTTTGTACCCTGTTTCAATAAAATATAAAAAAAAAAAATTCTTCCTTTACACTTCGAACGCTAGTAGCTGGTAAATAAACGCCAATGAAAGCAACACGAACACCGCCCCATACCCCGTCTACTCTCACTACCCTCCCCTCCCTACCCTCTTCCCACTTCAACAACTGAAAAGGGCTATTCTCCTTCACTAAAACCGCCACTCCACCCTTGAAAGACCCAGAGCTACCAGCATACACTCTATAATCCGGCACAATCAAATTTCTACCACATCGACAATTATGCTCTTGTATAAAGGCCACATCCACTGCGTATCTTTTCATACACACCTCTATCCACTTCCTTCTTACCTCCGCCATAGCTCCATTAACATTTAACGTGATGCTCCTGAAAACAATAGAGGTGGTTTTCCTCTTGATCTACTAACTCTCTTTCCTTCCATTACCAAACTACTTTGTCCATTACTACCGTTCCTATCCATATTCTTCACTTCTTGTACATCACCTCCCTTTTTTATTTTTCAAAGGCCTTTGCGGTACATCAACAGACACTTTTTACAGGACCTTTGCGCAGGGGTAAGTACATCATCATCACTCATGGCCATGGCTCGTTTCCTTGAATCATTATGAATTTCCATATCAGTTTCCCTATCCTCATTATGAACAATTACCTGCACATCGTGCACTTCAATCCTCCATCATCTGGACTATTATCTCCCATTGCCCCACTACACTCAAAATCTCTTCAGCTTTTTCCACAGAGCAAATCTCATTTGTCCCTTGCGAACTATCCAATAATCCACTCACCAACTCAGGAATCACCTCACTCATACCCAAATCTAGTTCTGCTTCCTCTGCAATTGTTCCCATTGCAGCCTGTGTGTCCACCGGAAGCGTTTTACACGTTTCCATCGACTGTGTTACTATGTCACTCCATCTTGCAGTTGCGACCACGCCCACACCGTCCTGAGATTCATGCGATTCTTCATGTCCGTCCTTACTCGTACGCTCCTCATCTAGACGCCGTCCTTGTCGTTTATTACATGCAGCAGCCATATGCTCATACGAGTCACATATACGACATGTTCGTTGTTGACCAGCATATGTTACATATACTTGTGTTCTGAATTCTGGTAACACTACATATGAAGGTATTGCTCTTCGTAATGACATTTTAAGGCTATATGATCCCTCAGGTACACCTTCATATAAACCATCAGTCCAACGACCCATAACAGCCGCATGTATTTCTCCATATTGCTTGAAAGCATTCTTTACATCCATTTCCTGCACTTCAAATGGCAAATTTCTGACCTTTATCCATTTGTATTGTTTGGAAACATCTTTTAACTTCACTTCCACTGTAGCATTTACTTGCAAACACTTGTCCTCGAACTTATCAACGAGTGCTTCATAAACTTGGGTAGTCGTCAATTTGATGAATATTCTTGCACTGCCATTGAGCGCAACGCCGTAAATATCATCATTTGCTATGCCATATTTGTCTCGAATGATAGCCGGCAGCAATACATTAGCATTCGATGGATAAATGGCTCCATTTATGAGTTCCACGCAGACAGTATTCACTCTTCTCCGAAACTGTGTTGTCATCTTGCTATGAATACACCAACTGCCTTAGCACAACAAGTGAGCAGTCAGGAGCACCTGCCACAGCCAAGGCTGAGCAGCGAATGATGACTCCACTGTTATCAGGCCCTTTTCAGGCTATGATTTGTTATATTCATCGGATCCTTTTTCCGATGGAACCTTTAACGAAAGTGCTCTTCTTATACGCACTGGTGTTCCATACCGTCAGCTCTATGTTCCTTCTTCCTTACATTACACCGCAGCCCGTATCCACTTGAATAAGTGGTATACACTCTGTTCTTTATATCTCTCCCCTTCGCGGGCAATGTCTATCCCAGATGTTGATTTTCTGGTTTCTTCCTTACCGCCACCCATTCTATTACTCGGCGATTTTAACGCACACCATTTTCTCTGGGGAGGATCGCACTGTGACTCCCGTGGCATTCAGTTGGAGGCATTTCTTGCTTCTCTTCCCCTCCATGTTTTAAATACGGGTACTCCTACCCATTTTGATCCCCGAACTCATTCTTTCTCCTGCATCGATCTTTCCATCTGCTCTTCATCTACTGTCCTTGACTTCACCTGGTCTGTCCTCCCGGACTTACATGACAGCGATCATTTCCCAATCATCCTTAAGTCCCTCTGTTTTCTCCACCTCCTCATTGCCCACGCTGGCAATTTGACCGGGCGAAATGGGACCTTTATGCACATCTTACTGCCTTTCATGAGGTTCCTACCTCGTCCTCCATTGATGAGGTTTTATATCTCTTTTCGTCCTCCATCTTCACAGCGGCTTCACATTCTATTCCCCAAACCTCGGGCAAGCATCCTCAGAAGTGCGTGCCTTGGTGGTCTCCTACTTGTGCTCGGGCAGTGCGTTTGAAACGCGCTGCATGGGGCAGGTATCGGTATAACAGAACCACAGAGAGACTCCTTGATTTCAAGCAGTAGAGAGCTATTGCTCGCCGTGTCATACGTGATGCTAAACGCACTTGCTGGCGAGATTACGTTTCTACTGTCACTTCTGCTTCCTCGATGAGTGCAGTCTGGAAGAAAGTGCGGAAATTAAGTGGTAAATTCTCTCCCGACCCGGCTCCTGTTCTTCAGGTTGCTGGTGTCGATATAGCACACCCTCTTGCCGTTGCCACTGAAATTGGTAATCATCTCGTCCGCATTTCTCAGGGGCTCCATCTATGCCCCTCGTTCCTTTCTTCTAAGTCTGCCAGCGAGTTTAAAGCCCTTAGATTTTTCTTCTCTTAGAGAAGAATCCTATAATGTGCCTTTTACCCTTCAAGAACTGGAGGCAACACTCTCTGCTTGCCGATCATCGGCAGCTGGGAAAGACGGCATACATATTCGTATGCTACAGCATTTACATCAGTCTGCTCTTACTGTCCTCTTACGACTCTTTAATCTCATATGGTCGCAAGGAGTTCTTCCCCAGCTGTGGAAGTCTGCTATTGTTCTCCCTTTTCGAAAACCAGGTGCTACGGGACGTGATCCCTCTCACTACCGTCCCATCGCTCTTACCAGTGCAGTTTGAAAGGTGATGGAACGTCTAATTAATAGACGTTTGATGTGGTATTTAGAGACTCACAATAGTCTCTCCCCTAGTCAGTATGGCTTCCGTAAGGGCCGTTCTGCCATTGACCCCTTGCTGCGCTTGGATACGTATATTCGTAATGCCTTTGCGAATAACCATTCGGTTATCGCTATCTTTTTCGACCTTGAGAAGGCTTATGATACAACTTGGAGATATAATATCTTGGCCCAGGCCTACTCCTTAGGCCTCCGAGGCAACCTACCATTGTTTCTTAAGGCCTTCTTAACTGACAGACATTTTCGGGTCCGGGTTAGTAATGAACTCTCCCCGGAATTTGTCCAAGCTGAAGGTGTCCCCCAGGGATGTGTTCTGAGCACAACACTTTTTCTGCTTGCTTTAAATAATCTGGCATCTGTTCTCCCATCCAATATTTGGTCATCGCTCTATGTGGATGACTTTGCTATAGCTTGTGCAGGTGCTGACTGTCACCTCATTGCAGTTTCCCTCCAGCATGCCATCAACCGGGTTTCTGATTGGGCCACCACTCACGGGTTTAAATTTTCTAGTGGCAAAACTCATCAAATTACGTTCACTAGACGTTCAGTGGTCTCTGATCATCCATTGTACCTATACGGCTCACGTATCACAGAACGTGATACAGTCAGGTTTCTCGGCCTCCTGTTTGACTGCAGATTGTCCTGGAAACCTCACATTACCTCTCTGAAGGCGACTTGTCATAGCCGGCTGAACCTCCTTAAAACCCTCGCACATCTTTCATGGGGGGCTGATCGTAGAACTCTCCTTCGCCTACATTCGGCCCTAATTTTATCGAAACTCGATTATGGTGACCAGATATATTCGGCAGCTTCTCCTGCCACTCTTTCCAGCCTTAATCCCATCCATCACCAGGGATTACGCTTATGCCTTGGTATACACCGATGGTTCAAAGTCATCTGACGGCGTCGGATTCGCAGCAGTGTTTCCGGACAGCGTCGTACGAGGGCCTCTATTACCCTCTGCTAGCATATTTCGGCTGAATTGTATGCCATTCTTGTGGCACTTATCCGTATTGCATCTATGCCTGTATCACCATTTGTGGTCGTTTCAGACTCCCTTAGTGCTTTACAGGCTATCCGTAAAATTGATACACCTCACCCCCTAGTTCTTCGTATCCACCTTTGGTTACGCTGTATCTTTAGCAAGCATAAAGATATTGTCTTTTGTTGGGTCCCTGGTCATGTTGACGTACAGGGCAATGAACAGGCAGACACTGCTGCGCGGTCAGCAGTACATGACCTTCCAGTTTCATATAGAGGTGTTCCTTTCACGGACTATTTTGCGGTCATTGCTACCCACCTTCGCACCCGTTGGCAACAACGCTGGTCTGACCTGATGAATAACAAACTTCATTCTATTAAACCGGTTATAGGTTTCTGGCCTTCTTCTTGTCACCAATGTCGAGGTTGGGAGACTACACTCTCCCGTCTTCGCATCGGCCACACTCGTCTTACACACGGGTATCTCATGGAGAGGCTCCCTGCCCCTCTCTGTGAGCATTGCCAGGTTCCAGTGTCTGTTCGACATATTCTGCTGGACTGCCCACTCTATCAAAGAGCACGCAGAATTTACCTCCAACGACGTCTATGTAACTATTACTGGGTAATAAACCCCATATTATATATGCCAAGCCTCTTATTTCAGCTCAAAAAGCAACCGTCTAATCAATTAGGGTAATTGTAGGCAAATAAGTGGGCCTCGTTTGCTACTCAGCTACTTATAAACAAACCCCCACAGGTGTTGGGTATGATCACAAAACAAAGGATGATTCACTAGAATAGGTGCAGTGGTTATGTTGTGGTTGCCCTCACTATGCATATTTTTTAAGTTTGAACTTATAAAGGAATTTTCTAATTAATAAAATGAATTCTACAATCCCCCTTTTTTTTAATTAATATTTTTTTTTGATAAAAATTACATGAATATGTAAAATTATATCTTTTATGAAATATATATAGGTATGAAAATGTTCAGGACACACATATAAAAAAAATTAATTACGTCTAATATGTAATACTGTATACATATATTGGGACACAAATGTCCGGGACGCAAATAAAAAAAATATCGGACGCAAATGCCCAGGGATGCCAATGACCGGGACGCATTTGACTGAGACAGAGTTGTCCAAGACGCAGTTGTCCTGTCACCGAAAATGACATAGCATTGAAAGTCAAATTGACCTAAAGCTGCTATTCAGGTACATCAGGAGGAACACAATCGTCAAAGACCAGGAAGGCGCTAGACACTAGACACAACCGAGGAGGGGGTGAAGAGACTCCTAAGCGAGCTAGATAACTTAAAAGCGGTGGGACCAGACAACATCTCTCCGTGGGTCCTGAGAGAGGAAGCAGAGGCGTTGTGTATGTCACTAACTACAATCTTCAACACATCTGTCGTAACAGGGCTACTACCTGAAGTGTAGAAGACAGCAAATGCAATCAAAGTTTTTAAGAAAGGAGACACAGGCAGCATTAAACTACAAACCAATGTCACTAACATATATAGTATGTAAAGTCATGGAGAAGATTATCAGAAGAAGAGTAGTGGAGCATCTATGAAGGAATGAACTTATACACGAGGTGCAAAAAAAAAAAAGAAATTTCTGAGTCAAGAAACTGAGGGTCACAGGTGCAGAGGGCACGGGAAAGGAGAGAAATAAGAACACTTCTCTTGACAGAAGGAGCATGGTAAAAAAAGTAGTGAATGTACATGCCACTGTGCATTCTCTTGCGACGAGTGATGTCGACGAATGATGGACATGCACATCAAGAAAAGGAAGCAAAGAATGTTATTTCCATATAAAGATCAACAAAAAAACAGAGGAAACACGAAAAAAAAGCTGGAGTCTACACACAGATGATTAATTAAGATCAAGAAAGGCATCACTGGGTACTGGGAGACGGTGAAGCCCTTCACTGGCCTTTCACTCTAAGAAAATTGAGATCAAGTGGCACATTAGCGAAGGGAAACTCAATGTCTTTGATGTTTGTCGTTTGATGGTCTTCCTTTGTTTCCAGGCAAAGGAAGAACCAGCTTCACTTTCCGCGTGACTGTATTGTTGAACAAGTTTTTCCACTTCCCATTTCCTCAAATTACTCCCGAGTAATTTCTGTCTTCAACATCTACCAGATCAGCAGGTGGTACAGCTACCCAGGCATTTCTGTTGGTGCCTTTGGCACCACTGGAAGATGCACGTGCACGTGTAAGAGCATCTTCACGGCACGTGCACTTGCCCCACCAGCAGTTCAGCTGGTGGGGCACGTGTGTTGAGAAGGGTGACAGATTCATCCACATAGGTGAAGTTACAGGTGTGATTGATGGCAGATCAGTAGCTTCATGTGTGCTAGTATGGGTGACTGACGCATCTACAACTTTTGGTCTGCCAGGGAGATGTGCAGGACTGGCTCATCCACAATTTTTAGTGGTGGGGAAGGGGGTGTAGGTATGGCAGTGGTAAGCTGACTAGCCTCACCCTGGGTTGTCATTAACAGTTTGTTGTCTGGTTTAGATCAAAGGTTGTTTGGGTTAAATTTACAGTCTTTATGCCAAGCTTTAATGCCAATTGTTTTACAGTTAAAACACATAAATTTCCAGAGTTACCCAATCTGACTATTACGCCCCACTGTGCATTTCTTAGCGGGATATTTTCCAGTACACTTTCCACACCAAGAATGGAATATGTTGCAGTCTACTTCAATGTGACCATAATGCTTGCAGTTGTAACACCTACTTTGAGGGGATACTGATACACCCAAATAGGTAGGTAGCGTAAGCCTAGTACCCAGATATTCCATGGAAGAGGCACTGGGCCGACCCAGCTGACAATGTGTTGGGTCCTGCTTTCAAGTCTTTTATATCTAATGACTTTTTCATTCTCAGTAAAATATGATTTTATAGCCTTTTCATATGGACCAAAGATTATGATGCTGACCCATTTTGTGTTGTATTTAGCAGGTTATTGACCTCATTATTCTTTTCCACTAACACACAACTGTATGAATTATTCCTGAATTGGACCCATGATTTAGCATCTTTCTTTGCTTGTTCTATTAGCATGCACACACAAAATCAAGCTGGATGTTGTCAGGGAAGTTCAGTCTAACACATTAAACCCTTAAGGGAAGGCGTGCCGCACCCTGTGTGCACCAAGGACATTTAGTGTCACATTGACTGATAATCATGTAAGCCTCGGTACGTCGACGCTTTATCCCTTTATCTTTTTTTCTTTCTCTTGTAACTGATAACTTTCATCGTTTACTACACTTCTGTTAACCGGGTTCCTTAATGGGTATCGTCATTACAATGGTGGTATCACCTGCGAGACTTTAACTAAAAATTCTTGACCCAGCCACAGGCCAAACACTACAGGGAATGTCTCCACCCACTGATGTTTACCCTTCATGTTAGTCAATTACATAAGTGACACCACTCACTAACAATGGGAAAAACGAGGCCATATAAGACGATCATTACAGTTAAGGGAAAATTAAATAGTTCTCAGGCTACTGTTTAAGAGAATGGGATTACTGCATTAGCACAGGTAATCACTAAACACTAACTTACCGCTCCTCAGTGGACTACATAACAAACGTTGAGTTATAATCGCTCACAAGGATATGGCACACCAATGAAGTAGAAAACTGGGCAGCTTTATTAAGTATATTATACTCGCAACACTAACCGCAGAACAATGAAAATTTTAAATATGACAGTGAGTAATACAAAATAAGGTTCTACACCTGAGTGTGGTATTGAATAGCGAGACAGAACCTCCACTAAGTCAATCTTCATGGCAAATCATAAGCGCATTAAAAATGCTAACTCAATATACAAAGTCTCCTTGAGGTTGCCAGTAACTCTTTCATGGCTTAAATAAAAATTAAACAAAAAATGGAAAATAATAGTTAAAAACTCTGCTTGAGGCTACTTATAACTAATGTAAAAAAAGTAATATTGACTCTTTAACAACTGGCACTCAACAGCAAGAAAGAACAACACACTTAAAAGTAAAATTAGAAAATATGTTGTTAAGGATTAGCACTGATATCCCGACAGAAATTGGCAGTTGATTATATGAAGGCAATCTTAACTGCAGGGAGTCAGACTTCTAAACAGACAACACAGGGGAACAACTGAATAAAATTAAATGAACGCTGCCACTGGACTCCACTCAAGCTATTATTAATAGGGAAAAATAGTGATTCAACACAGTTTCACTCATACAATTAACAGTTCTACTACATAAAAAAAATAGTCTCACACACTGAATTCACTTTAAGAGATTTCTCAGCCTAAACACAAAAATAATTGTTGTAAGTACAAGTTTAGAAAAAAAATAACAACAAAGTAATATTACATGAATAGTAAGAAGATATTTAACGAGAGAATGAGCAAAAGTATATAACTCACTGCACAGATGCCCCTCTGAGATAGTCACAATATATTGGAATACAGGTAAACAGAGGAACCAGTAAAATCAATAGACTGTCCACACGTACAAAGTCTGCAAGATAAGTGCAATTAGAAATGAACAAAAATAAGGACATTCAGGCTATAAATGTAAGTGAAGAATATGGAGTATTAATATGTAACAAAACCTTTGTACTGTGCAGTGAAAATGAAAACAAAAATTTAACACCTGAGTTTGAGTATTTTGCTTCAAAACAAGGAAAAAAAATATAAGACATCCTAATAACGGCGGCAACAAAATCACTTATTAGCACCTACAACCTGAAATAAAACTGTACATGACAAGGATGAGCTATAGAAGAATTAAAAACAAAACTATAAAAATTGGAAAGTAGAGCTTTATTATTACACCTGGGGTGTAATTATATTTAATTATATTATATTTCAAGTCACAGGCTAAGTCACAGTTATTGAGGAAGTGCACACGTCACCAGAAGCAGAAAGGGGATAGTAATTATTACCCCTACATACAATGAATTATTATTTTAAGAAAGAAAAAATAAAGGCGCCTTAAACACCACAACTATGCATAATACAGTAATGTGTTATTATAATAAGACATTATAATAATAATAATTATCTTCGGTACGACATGTAAGGAGATGAGACATAGAGAGACATAGACAGTGGTGAGCTATAGCCTAGGATTGTTGAAAGTCTGAATTGGGGCACCATTCTTGGACCTACATGAGTCCCATCTCTGTGGCACTTCTAGGTAACAGTCTTCTCGAGGTGAGCACACACTCTTCAGTCACGGTCGCTCTTCAACTGTTATTGCTGCGAAAAAAAAATAGACTATTTACTGAACCCAGTGTCTCTGCCACTTCTCAAAACATTTCTGGAACTCTCCTCTCCTAATGGCGTTTAGTCCCTTGAGTACCATTTTTTGGAAAGAGAAATAGGTCACAGAGGGCTAGATTTCGGAAGCAATATGCTATGCTGTTTTTAACCAGAAAGGTCTTGTTATTTTGGTGTTAAGTCATTAAGCGGGGCACAAATTTCACAGCCACTTGCTTCATGTTCCAATTTTCCGTCAAAATGCATTGGCACAACACATTAAAAATTCCCACAACACTTGCAATGTCCTGGACACTTCGATGACAGTCTTCGTGAATAACCTTCCTCACTTTTTGAATATTGGCGTCTGCTTTGATGCTGATAGACGACCAGAGTGTTAATCATCCTCAACTGATATTCTTCCTGCTTTGTCCGACCCATTGCATTGTTATCAAATGATTGCAGAAGCTTTTTGGGAGTTTTACTAGCTGTTTTACCAAGCATAAAACAGAATTTCACAGGCTCTTCATTATTTTAAAAATTCCATTCTGCTAAACAAAAAATTGCAAAAATGCACTGAAGACTCTACAAATAATGCCCATCTAATCTCAACAAAATGACTTACAGCACTGAAACTCGCCCTTCTACTATACAGCACTGAAACTCACCATTCTACTATACAGCACTGAAACTCACTCTTCTACTATACAGCACTGAAACTCGCCCTTCTACTATACAGCACTGAAACTCGCCATTCTACTATACAGCACTGAAACTCACCATTCTACTATACAGCACTGAAACTCGCCATTCTACTATACAGCACTGAAACTCGCCATTCTACTATACAGCACTGAAACTCACCATTCTACTATACAGCACTGAAACTCACCATTCTACTATACAGCACTGAAACTCACCATTCTACTATACAGCACTGAAACTCACCATTCTACTATACAGCACTGAAACTCACCATTCTACTATACAGCACTGAAACTCGCCATTCTACTAAACAAAGAAGGTTGCGAAAATGTGAGTCGGGAACTTTTTGATTGTGCTTCGTGAGTGTGTGTGTATGTAATAAATGTATATATTTGTGTGTACTTGCCTATTTATGGTTACAGGGGTTGATTCACAGCTTCTGGCTCTTGTATGCGTGCGTGTCATTCACATTCTTACAACATGTAACGCCAGGAATAACTTCTAGTCAGGCAGTATGGGGAATTTTACCAACGAAGTTTACTTTTCGAAAGAAAATGAAATATACTTAGTTCCACTGATGATTCAGACTTCCTGCAGTCACATTCAAGAAGTCTCCTTCGTGTGAATCATGGTATCCCCACTACTGAGCTGTAGAATAACGAGTGTTAATTATATATTTGCCCCAAAGGAGCGTATATTTCAGCATTTCACATATGAAACGCATTTCACATCACTTGGTTTTTGCTTAAAAGCCCACACCTCACGAGGTCTATTGGTAAATCCAGTCAAAGCTCACCCCTATCAGCTGCAGCTAACATAACTAGGAGTGGGTATTGATAGACTTTCCTGGGTATCGTAACTGACCCAATTTTCCCTGGTTTGTGGTAGAGAAAGTAGGACCCCAATATCGGTGTTTTGATTGGACTGAAAGCTTGAAGGTCTCGGAGAATGTTTACTGTTGTTCACCACTAAGTCCGGAATGTTCTGCAATCAACTGCTACCGGTTACACTTCACTATTCAGTTCCATCATTTGTTCATAGTTTCGTGGTATTATCAACAACAGGAAGAACACCGATACACAATAACTCAGCGTAATTAGTTCTAATGCGAATTTCCTGGCTTAAGTAACGGAACTAGTTTAACTTTTCTAGTTTCCTGAGATTGTCAAAATAAACTAGTCAAGAATGCGCTAGTTACTACTGTCCCTTTGTCTTTTTTGATAAAGGGGCGTCGCCCTCATGACACACGTTTCTCATTCCTTCCTTGAAGCAATCTGAGCCCACAGCTCTCTTCTGCCCGCTTCCCCACTAGGATATGCTGAACTCAGCGTTATTTCTCTTCCTTGCTAAACACTGCAACAGTATTCAATACAAGATGGTAGATTTCTTGTTATCTAGTTATAGACTACAATTCATAATAGTCCCAAATTGTAGATAAAGTGGGTGCAGGCTTTCCCTTAATTTTCCTGCTAAGGGGAAGGGAGTAATTACTATCGTTTAACTGTCAATTGTAGTTGCAATGAGACTGAACTCTAGCAAGAAGAAGATGGCGTGACTGTGACGCTGGTACAAATACCTGTTTCCAATTAATCTGTTTGAGGAAGTAAGAGAGTCCATTAACCCCCTTCTGGGAGGGTTGAATCCCTCAGGGGGATGAAGGGGATGAGAGATACCCCCTTTACTGGATAATGCTCTACACAGGCAAAGCAATGAATAGTATTGCATTGTGAGGAGCCTGAGGAAGACAGTATTAAGAGGCAGTGTGTGTGGATGGTGGTCACCTCTGAGAGCAGAGGCAGTGGTGACCACATGATGGATCATTAGTAGGTGATACTACACCTTGTTACCGACACCATCAGGCTGGACCTCTTTCTCTCTCCCATCTTTTTCCCCTCTCTTCCCTCCCTCCCTCTCCCGCCTTTCTCTTGCTCTCACTCCCGCATCTTTTCTCCTCTCCCTATCTTTTCTCTCTTTCTCCCCTCCTTTTCTCTCTCACCCCCTTTTCTCTCTCACCCCTCGTTTCTCTCTCTCTCTCTCTCTCTCTCTCTCTCTCTCTCTCTCTCTCTCTCTCTCTCTCTCTCTCTCTCTCTCTCCTCTCTCTCTCCCTCCTCTCTCCTCTCTCCTCTCTCTCTCCTCCTCCTCTCTCTCTCTCCTCTCTCTCTCTCTCTCCTCTCTCTCTCCTCTCTCTCCCTCCTCTCTCTCTCTCTCTCTCTCTCTCTCTCTCTCTCTCTATCTCTCTCTCTCTCTCTCTCTCTCTCTCTCTCTCTCTCCTCTCTCTCCTCTCTCTCTCTCCTCCTCCCTCCTCTATCTCCCTCCTCTCTCTCCTCTCTCTCCTCTCTCTCCTCTCTCTCTCTCCTCTCTCTCCTTTCCTCTCTCTCCTTTCTCTCTCCTCTCTCCTCTCTCTCTCTCTCCTCTCTCTCTCCTCTCTCTCTCTCTCTCTCCTCTCTCTCTCTCTCCTCTCTCTCCCCTCTCTCTCTCTCTCTCTCTCTCTCCTCTCTCTCTCTCTCCTCTCTCTCTCTCCTCTCTCTCTCTCCTCTCTCTCTCCTCTCTCTCTCTCCTCTCCTCTCTCTCTCTCCTCTCCTCTCTCTATCTCCTTCTCTCTCTCTCTCTCTCTCTCTCTCTCTCTCCTATCTCTCTCTCTCTCTTCTCTCTCTCTCTTCTCTCTCTTCTCTCTCTCTCTCTCTCTCTCTCTCTCTCTCTCTCTCTCTCTCTCTCTCCTCTCTCTCTCTCTCTCTCTCTCTCTCTCTCTCCTCTCTCTCTCTCCTCTCTCTCTCTCTCTCTCTCTCTCTCTCTCTCCTCTCTCTCTCTCTCCTCTCTCTCTCTCTCTCTCTCCTCTCTCTCTCTCCTCTCTCTCTCTCCCCTCTCCTCTCTCTCTCTCTCTCTCTCTCTCTCTCTCTCTCTCTCTCTCTCTCTCTCTCTCTCTCTCTTTTACACAAAAGGGTTTTAAAGGGTTAGGTTAAATGTTCCTATCTTCATTTACAGTCAGCTTAATTGAAAGCCTTTTAATTATTTTCAGACATACAAATAGGGAATAGGGGGAAGTTAGAGGCATCTGTGGGTCAACAATTTCATTATGTCAACTGACTTTGTTTCATCGATATCTTTATGTTGTGCGAACATGTTCCAAACTCGGGTCGTCCTAGAAATAAACGATTTCAGATGAAGTGATGTTCTTGAGAAGAATACAGTGAGAATGCAGTTACTGTTTGCTGTGTAGAAGCTCTCTTCTCGCTGATCACAAAGTAGAGCCATATGTGGGACCTGAACAGTATTGGCCTTGTACATAACAGTAAGGCCATCCACATCCAGCCAGTGTTGATGGTTTTGCTGAAATGTGAGATCAGTCCAGGCTATCTTGTTTGCAAGATTTATTATGTGGTTTTCCACAGTCGGTTTGGAATCAAATTTCTGCTCAAGGATATCAACCTCATCCCATGGTTCTAACACCTTCCCATTCATTCTTACCATTGCCCCTGAATTATCGTCATGTTACCTAGAGACCATTTGTGTTTTCTCAGAAGTAAATGTAACCTCCCATCGTTTTCCTCTGGCTGAAATAGTTGTGAGCTGGTGATTGATGTAACTGAGAGAAGCTGGAATTTAAGCCCTTGAATAAGTAAATGCCAGAGTGCAGTCGTCAGCATATGCATGTAATTCTGGGATGAGTTAAAGGAGGTCAGTGAAGCAGACATTCCATAACAATGGCCCAAGTACACTTCCCTGAGGAACACTGGCACCAGTAGTGTGTCTTGTTGACTCAGTCCCATTGAGATCTACCTAGAAGGTAATCACTAAGGAAATAGTGCAGAGCCAGTGACTCCTAGTGCTTGCAGTTTTTCCAAAACTCTCAGGATTGCCCAGTGCTTCTGCATAGCTGATCTTGGATTCATCCAGTGACTGATGAAACGTAGTGGAGAGATTTAATTAATATATCAGCAGCAGTAACCTTTTCTGAACTCATACTGACAGTCACAAAGAAGCGAGTGGTAGTCGAGAAATGCTGCCGTCTGCCGTGAGATTATTGTCTCAAGAATCTTGTCAGTGATTGACAGTAATGACATTGGTCTGTAGTTGCTGATTTTCTCTCTGTTCTTCCTTTTGTAAACAGGGAATACATTTGCCTCTTTCCACAGAGAATGTCATTTACACTGCGTTAGGCAGTGCTGATAGATGGGAGTTATAGGTGATGCTAGCTGGTCTGCACATGTACTCAGCAATTTTGGGCTCACCTTATATGGCCCCACAGCCTTTTCTTGGTCCAGCGATTTACGAAGATACATTTCATCCTGATTTATTGTCTCCACTGACAACTTTGACATAGTTCTTGAAGCTAGTAAAGGAGAATTTATCTCTCTCCCCCATTCTCTCTCTCCCTTTCTCTCACTCCCCATCACTCTCTTCCCTTTATCTCTCCCCTTATCTATCTCTCCCCTTATCTCTCCCCCTTATCTATCTCCCCTTACCTATATCTCCCAATATCAATCTCTCTCCCCATATCAATATCTCTCCCCATATAAATCCCTCTCTCCATATCAATCTCTCTCCCCTTATCAATCTCTCTCCCCTTATCAATCTCTCTCCCCTTATCAATCTCTCTCCCCTTATCAATCTCTCTCCCCTTATCAATCTCTCTCCCCTTATCAATCTCTCTCCCCTTATCAATCTCTCCCTTATCAATTCTCTCCCTTATCAATCTCTCTCCCTTATCAATCTCTCTCCCTTATCAATCTCTCTCCCTTATCATCTTCTCTCTCCCTTCTCTCTCTCTCCCTTCTCTCTCTCCCTCTCTCCCCTTTCTCTCTCTCTCCTTCTCTCTCTCCCTTTCTCTCTCTCTCCCTTTCTCTCTCTCTCCCTTTCTCTCTCTTCTCCCTTCTCTCTCTCTCTCCCTTTCTCTCTCTCTCCTTTCTCTCTCTCCCTTTCTCCCTCTCTCTCTCCTCCCTCTTTCTCTCTCCCTTTCTCTCTCTCCTCCTTCTCTCTCTCTCCTCTCTCCTTCTCTCATCTTCTCCCTCTCTCTCTCTCTCTCTCCCCTTCTCTCTCTCTCTCTCCCCTTCTCTCTCTCCTTTCTGCTCTCTTCTCTCTTCTTCCTCTTTCACTCTCTTGTTCTCTGTACTGGGTTTGGAAGTCTACACAGCTAATTCTTGTCTCCAGGACTACTTGGCTGAGTCATGTCTCCAGGACTACTTGGCTGAGTCATGTCTCCAGGACTACTTGGCTGAGTCATGTCTCCAGGACTACTTGGCTGAGTCATGTCTCCAGGACTACTTGGCTGAGTCATGTCTCCAGGACTACTTGGCTGAGTCATGTCTCCAGGACTACTTGGCTGAGTCATGTATCCACGACTTGCACTAACTTCTGTTTCTGTTACTGAAGATCAACTTTCTATCTCAGAACTGAACTTACAATTCCAGTATCTAATGCCACAGTGCCTAGTGCCTTGCCCTGATACTACTGAAAATGTTAATCTCCCCAGTGGAACTCTGTCCTCCCACGTCATTTACCCTCCCCAGTGGCACTCCTTTTTTCTCCCACGTCTGTTACTCCCCCGGTGGCACTACTGTGGCCTCCTCCCACAACACCTCCCATCCTGAGCTCAAATTTCTCTCTCTCTCTCTCTCTCTCTTCTCTCTACACACACACACACACACACACACACACACTTACTCTTGTCTTAATTAAGCCTTGCACTAACTTCTGGGGCCAGGAGCTGTGAATCGACCCCTGCAACCACAACTAGGTGAGTACTTACTCAAACTACCTACACCTCACTGCCCCTTTCCCTCAAATTCACGCCTTTTTTTCCCCTTGCCACTTCTACCCCAACTACCCACCCTTTTTCCTGAGGCTTGTCTTCCCCTCCCCCATCACCATTCCCAACATCCCAGTGCCTCTTGCTCCGGGGTTTCTCTCCTTGCCTTGTGTTCTCTAACAATGTGGTCGTGACCAGCATCCCTTTCCCCTACTCCTCCCCCCATGGTCAGCAGCACCATCAGTCACCCAGCCATCATGGCGTGTGACCTGAGACCCCTCCTACCCTTCCCTGGGTGGTTGGGACCTAGCAGATCACCTCTAGCTGGGTCAAAGTTCATGCTCGGGTGAGGTACATACGTCGGTAATGGGACTGGTGATGATGGATGGCTGCCACTGTAGTAATGAGACTACCGGTGATGGATGAATGTTACAGTGGCGACAGTGTCAGCTACAGTGACGATAGCGTCAGCTACAGTGACGATAGCGTCAGCTACAGTGACGATAGCGTCAGCTACAGTGACGATAGCGTCAGCTATAGTGACGATAGCCGTACGGGCGTACACTAGCTGACGATAGCGTCAGCTACAGTGACGATAGCGTCAGCTACAGTGACGATAGCGTCAGCTACAGTGACGATAGCGTCAGCTACAGTGACGATAGCGTCAGCTACAGTGACGATAGCGTCAGCTACAGTGACGATAGCGTCAGCTACAGTGACGATAGCGTCAGCTACAGTGACGATAGCGTCAGCTACAGTGGCGATAGCGTCAGCTACAGTGGCGATAGCGTCAGCTACAAGAGCAGCTGTGTCGGCAACTGTAACGGTCGTGTCAGCTACTGTAGCGGCAGTGTCAGCCACAAGTGGCGGTGCCAGCTACTGCAGCGGCGGTGTCAGCATTCCTTGACCACCTCAGCAGTCACTACCACAGTAGTGTGGCGGAGCTCATCCTACTAAGCAACGGTCTTAATTCCGACTGTTTATAAACAGATTCGTAATTCAGAAACTTTAGCTATTTCTTCTAAGCATCATATTTCATATTTAACTTTGGTTGGGTTAGCGCAGTTAGATAAAACTATCAAAATTAACCAAATACAACATGACACAAGGTCAATAAATGAACCAATAAAGCAGGAAAAATAAAGATGTTGGAAAACTAGGACAGATCAAGAGTCCACAGACTTTTTTTTATTGTTATTGCTAGACGACAATCTAACTCTCTCTAATCTAGATAATGTTAATCAAGAAATTTTGATGAAAACTGCATGGGAGAATATTACTAAGAATTTGCAAGAATGGGTTGTGGGTGAGGCGCTGTGCCTGACCAGTGATGGTCATGCGCCTCCGCCCATACCCCAGCACCTCCACCCGTACCCCAGCACGTCCACCCATACCCGAGCACCTCCACCCATACCCGAGCACCTCCACCCATGCCCCAAAACCTTCATCCATACCCCAACACCTCAACCCACATCGTACATAGTGACCCATACCCTACATTTCATTTCATTCCATATACCACACCCCAGCTCATATCTCATCCAGCCATCCATACCCCATATGCCCCATACCCAGACCACTACCACTAATACCCCACACTTCTGCCTGTGCCTCTCACCACCAATAATAAGAAAAACCTGCAGTAAGCAGGTTTTTCTTGCTTAAATATACCACCACCATCACTGTCTCCACTATAACAGTAAGAAACTGACTCAGCTCTTATATACACACACAGTGGCGGATGTGCTTTTGTTTGTGCTCCTCTAATTCTTCAACAGAACAGCTAAAACACACCAAGAAATCTGCTATTTAAATTGTCCATCCAGTAGGATAGAGTATCATTCAGTCGTCTCCCTCCTCATTAAGACTGCCACTACACCTGTGACCCCCATCGGAAACTAGACACGAGAATCACACGGAACTTATCTAATGTGGGTAGTGAGTCATGCCAAAAACTCACCTGTAGATGCCAGTGAAACTGCAACTGCACCACTGGTTGATCTGGTAGGTGCTCAAGACAGGACTTACTCTGAAGTACCTCTCTGCCGAAAATTTTAACAGGCACTTCCAGCCTATTTCAAGTCATAACAATCTTTGCATAAAAAAAGAAGTGACCATCTCGAGCAGATATGAAATTATGTAAAGCTAAGTAGTCTGGTGCCAATCACCACAGTGATGAACTGCCAAGAGAAACGATCTCAACTGATTGATGAATCTTGGTTGTAAACATTGCCTAGGAATGCGATGGCGAAGAGCCCGTAAATGATTTGTTAAAATGGTTTTAAAGATAAAATCAAGCACGATTTGTTATTTGATCTTCGATGTTTTCATACTATTCCTTGGCCACAATACCCTTACATTCCTATAAGCAAGACATAGTAATAAATTACTACAATAGAGAGGTTACAAATTATTTTCATGGAACATTGCCTCTATCAGGAAGTGCCCTACTTACATCACATTAGTGCAGCCAAGAATATTAATCTCATATGTTTGCAGGAATGTAGACTTTGAGTTGGAGAACCTTCCCGAGGTTACCTGGTTAGGTATCTTAAGGTCAAGTAATTGTTGTGTGATTTATGTTATATGGAACTTTCCGCCTTCACTCTTAGCCTTGCAAAGTTGAGTAAACATGCAGTAACATAATGTTAAAGTATATGCAGGCAACTCCTCCATTAACATCAGTATTTATGTCTTAGTTAATCACTTTCAACTTGATGCTATTCATGATCACATTATTATTTGTGACATTAATGCCAGTCATAGAAATACTGAAGGGTCTATAACAAACACCAATGGGAGTCAAATAGTCAAATTTCTAGATGAGCATGGTAATAGAATTGTGGGCCCTATTGAGAGCATTCGTATAAATTGTGGAATATTAGTCTCTTTTATATTTTCCTTGGAGCTGCCCCCTTTTTTATTCCGTTTTATTTACTTTCTTTTTCCCCAAGGTAAAACCACTCAATCATGGATAATGATTTCCATGATTCGTCTCCTCCGGGGCCTCTCCTTTTCTCAGCGGCACCTTTAATGACCCTGGCACGCCCACTGACCTTACCATGAACCCTTTACCGCTTTCGGGCAACACTTCATTGCTTGACTCCGGTGCCGGAGCTCTGGTTGATCTTTTAGTGACCTCTAACCTTCACTTGACCTTGACCATGATTCCATCATTTCTCCCTAAAGTACGTCGAATTTTGGACGGTTCACACTTCACAGGATGGATTAGCTCAAGACCTCTGCCCACGTGACCTCGACCTGTAACAGAAGATACTGACACTGTTACTAGGACTCCGCGCCCATAGTCTCAGAAACAAGATGCTCAAAAATCTTTTTCCCTCCAGTCTGTGTTTCAAGGAAGCTCTTCGACGCAGTTCTTTCTCTTCAGCCAAAAACACCAACAGATTACCTCTCTGACCATAATATTAGCAAAGCACCCTTGATGAATGTTGGACATAACCTTTGGTTTCATGCCATCAAGAGTGGAATATGTAATGACTGCAGAATGCTGAGCAAGCTCACAATCTCTCTTCTAAGTTCTCTTGCCGACACAACACTTACAATACGCATTATTTTATTAGTTAAAGCTGCGGTACTGTCTTCATTCCGCGTAACATAGTTCAAAGGGACTTTACGGAATGTGACTCGAACATTTTGGAGCAACTTGAACTGCAGAACCTACCACTTTAAGCCCCTGTGATCTGCGACGTTATCTTCGCAATATTCCAGCTTCGGTATACATAACAAGCCAGCGTTTACAAGAATTTATTTCTACGCCACAACAGTGCAGAAATTGCTGGCGCCTTGTCCACCCAGTCAAGTATTGTTGGTCTCTGGCAGAATGCCTGGTCTATGGAGCAGCTGACTATTAGAATCCATCCTGCAACAGACCCTCCCTCCCCATATGCCTTAACTGTGGAGAAGCTCATCCTACATATTCTCGCCATTGTCCAGTTTTCTTCAGAAATGGAAAATCCGTTTTTCACATCCATCTTCAAGGAAGGTGGATGTGAGAAACAGACATAGCATAAGATAGACCCTCTTTTTCTTTTAGATAACGCCCTCAAGCCTCTGTTGTACCCTCTACCACAGTTACTCCTGCGTCTAACCCTTATGAGATTCCTACCTCATTGCCTTTTCCAATCCACATCCCATCATCTACCCCAAAGCTTCCTCTGTCCACAAAGAGAATACGAATTATGGCCAGAGGTTTGGTAAGATGGGGAAGGAAGAAGGATGGGTAAGGATGGAAATATGGAAAAGGGTAGGTGGGGGGAGGGAAGGTGGGGTAATAAGGGTAAGTGGCCTAACCACTTTGGTGCATTTTAATTTAAGTGTGTGTGTGTAGTGTTATTAATGAAATTAATTTCATTGAATGTGGAATAACACTTACCATCAGTTTCACACAGTTATTACAGATGTATAACTGCATTAGGCTGGAAATGACGGTAGCAAGGCATTTGATGTAGGTCGATTGCTTCCTGGAGATACTGGTTGGCTCAGCTGCTTGCGAGGTGGTGTCCTGCTGTAGTAGGTTTGCAGATGTTACATGGTTAGGTGTAAGTGCTAATTAGTTAATAATGAAGTATCCATAAATTGGGATTTTTTATCCTTATTGGACATAAAAGGATTCCGGTGTTACCCATTCATCTACATCTTCTGGGAGGTCACTCTGGATCATTGGTCTCGGGAAATTATCCTTGTGGATGAATCGTCGCAGTCTCTGTTAGAGGGTCATTCTTTGGGTTCTGTGGGTAGGTGTGATGTCGGTGGGGTTTGTTTGTTGGAGAGGGTTTTCTCTGGTATATAGAGTTCTTGCATGTCGTATAGTTGTCTCTTCTTTAGTTTATCAAGTCTAACATTTATTGCATCTGTCTCCTGTTGGATGTGTAGGTCTTCCATCCTGATTCTGTCTCTTCTCCTGTTGCCTGTGATAAAGCGGAGAGCTCTATTTTGGACTCTTAGTAGCTGTAGCATGTTGGATTTAGTTGTTAATGACATATATACACAAGGATATTCAAGCATAGGTCTTATCATCATCTTGTACAGGTGTTCCTTGATGTGGGAAGAGGCTTGATTTAACCTGTATCATTTGCTGAGGCTTTGGCTAAGTTCACTTTTTAAAGATGTGAGATGTGGAGTGGAGTAATGTATCTATCTCGTATCCCAGGATCTTGTTCGGGTTTCTGATGGCACTAGGTGTACCTCTGATGGTGATACCCTCATCCCTTGTCTTCTATAATTGTTGTAAAACATCCGATGATGCTGATGAGGACTTTGTCTGGGTTGGTCGTGATTCATCATTTCTTCTCCCAGTTTGCTGTTCTTCGTAGTTCCGTATATATATTTTTCTATTACCCTCACATGCTTATCTCTTCCCGTTATGGGGGTGGATGACACTACATGGATAACATCGTCAGCAAATTGGGTGATGATAGTATCGTTGAACTCGGGTTGAGGGAAATCGTTTACATATATGTTGAAGAGTATCGGGCTAAGGCACGAGCCTTGTTGCAGTCCAGCTGTCGGTGTGAAAGGCTCTGCTGACTTGCCGTTAAAGGTAGGGATGATGCTTCTTTCTGATAAGAAATTGTATATGAATCTGAGAAGTCCAGTTGTGGTCCGGAAGGTCGGCAAGTTTAAATATGAGTCCGTCGTGGCACAGGCCGTCAAAAGCTTTGTGTACATCCCTGGTTGCAATTAGGACAAGGTTGCCCTGTTTCCTTAGGCTGTCCATAGCATCAAAGATGATATTGATAGCATGTTGGGTTCCTCTGTGGGTCCTGAAACCAAACTGTTTTTTCAGTGAACAGGTGATTGTACTCCATGTAGTAGTTTA
Organism: Cherax destructor; assembly: GCA_009830355.1. Taxonomy (NCBI): domain Eukaryota; kingdom Metazoa; phylum Arthropoda; class Malacostraca; order Decapoda; family Parastacidae; genus Cherax; species Cherax destructor. The sequence continues at coordinate 30,511 of WNWK01013878.1, read as the reverse complement.
ATCTATTGGAAATAATTTTCTTCAGGACTTTAACACTGACTTCAAGTAAGGAGATAGGTCTATAGTTCTCCGGTTTTTGTTTGTCTTTGTCTGGTTTTGCAATAAATATCATCCTTGCTGTCTTAAGTGCCACGGGAAAGTGTCCCGAGGCCAAGATGGCATTAAAAATACTTACCAGAGACGATTTGCAATTTCGGAGTAAGAACTTTGTACTTTGTTTCACTGTTATACCTGTGAGACCAAGGGCTTTATTTCTTATTCTGCTTATGACTTGACTCACCTCTCTAAGTGTGATTGGTCTTGTAAGAGGGCATTCATCTTCAAAGGTAAATGCCTCAATTAATGGTATTGGTTGGAGGTCAGCCTGGTTGTCGTCTCTCCATTCGTTGACCCACTGGTAACTGTTATTGTTAAATCTTCTGCTATCATTGTGTAAGAGAATTTTCTCCCACACATCACCCATCAGATTGGCTTGGTCTTGTGGGTCATCAAGTTTGATATCCACTTCCTCATCATAATTGTCGTCGGTGAAGGATTGTATTAGGTAATGGGTAGGCTTGTGTTTGGCCCCCAGAAGCTGGTGGATCTTGCTCCAGAACTTTTCAGGCTGACGTTTGTATTGATTAGCTTGAAGAACAAGATATTTCCATATTTCACTTTTGTGTTGTGTGATTTGGTTAATTAATTCCCTTCTCAACCTCTGTAGTATAGCCCTTGTGGGTTGTCTGATTTGATGGTGCCTTCTTCACTCTGCCTGATAATTTTTCAGGCAGTCCATAATTTCCCTGGTTGGTTTTATATTGTTGATAGATCTTTGATGTATTTAATTGACAACTTGCATGAGTGCCCTCAATGAATCTTTCGTTGAAGGAGCTGATTGCGTCATCAATTGCAGTTGAAGGTTAGTTCTCAAGCGAAACAGTAGGTAGTCCCTGAAGGGGTCAAATTCTAGAGATTTTTGGTTGGATTTCGGAGGAATGGGTATTCTAAATGGCGATGACTGTAGTGTTATTATAATAGGGATGTGGTAAAAAAATTGGCCTTGGAATGATACATTTCTTGCTGTCATTATATTAAACAGTTGGTTTTTCTTTAGGTCGCCCAGCGGATGTCCGGCGCCACAGTTGAAAAGTGCGGGTGATGGGCATTAAAATCTCCTGCCAGGATTGTTGGAACATTTCTACTCAATATCCATTAACTGACTATATGAGGTCAATTCTTTTGCTATAATGTTGTCTTCGTTAATGTGCATGTTACGAAATGCATGTCCTAGTTTCACTAGGACGGCCCCTCCACTAAAGGGCCCTCTCGATTGCTCGACAGTAGAGTAACCACGTATTTTTATGTGTTGGTCTGCTCTGGCAGCTGTCTCATTCAGAAAGATGGTGTCAGGGTTGTGATTGTGTAGTTCGACTTCAAGGAGATAGCAGTTGTTAAAGAAATGTTGAATGTTAATTTGAAAAATTGTAATCCCCATTATTTCGTGAAGTTTGCATTTTTGCTGCGTACAGAGAGTTGGTGTCTGAGATTATAGCTGCAAGGTGTGTGCAAGCTCTCCCTACTCGACTCGTCAAGGAAAGGATTGTAGTCCTGAGTGGTTTTCTGTGTACCGGATATTTGTTTTTCCTCACTGCTGCTGGTGATATTACCTGATGCGTCAGACTCATCAACTGACAACTGTGGCATGTCATTCACACTACTTACTATAAAAGATAGTGGGGCTCCATGTGAAAATGCACTGGTCCACTTGGGTTATCACTGGAAACTAATTGTACTTTTGTGTCAGCTTCTACAGCGGCAGATTGTGCATCAGTGTCTGGTGCAAGTTCAGGGGCATATATTAACTCACATGTCTGAGTTGTTTCAACTAGGTCTTCCATTATGGGTGGGCCTTGGTTGTGTGATGAGGTTTGATTATGTGTGGTTGCTGAGGAGGGCACATGCTTCCGGTCTTGAGGGGGCTGGTTCATTATTGAGTTCACATGAGATGATTAAGGGCCTGGCTCCATTTACTACTAACAAGTCATTTAAAATAGAGGAGCAGAGCTTAACCTTGCTACCTGCATCTCCTTGGTCAACATGAACATCAGTGTATCTCTCATAACATCTACCTCTGAGCACCAGGGGGACATAAGGTTTAATGATGGTCCTTGGGCTTGGTGTATGTTAGGGTTAGGCGCTGCAGGAGGGGCATAATTCCAAACATTATATTTGGTAGAGGTAGCAGTAGGAGTCCCACCAGATCCAGGGAGATTAGGGAAGGAGTCCTGGGACGTTTTTGGAGGTGCTTGGGGAGTGGCTTTCTTGGGGTTTACTTGTTTCTTACCATACAGAAATTGCTGGATTGTAGATTTCCCAACAGGGCAGCTAGGAGAGACAGCATAATGTTTTCCTTTACAAAGGGCACACTTGGGGTTGTTTCTGTTAGGGCAGTCCCTGAAAACATGCTCACCAGAGCAGATACTGCAAATCGTTTTTGGCTGCTGCATTTGTGTTATGACCAAACTCATAATACTTAAAACAGCACCTACATCTTCCGACTCTTGAACCATACTACATACTCCTTCCTTATCTGAAGTAACAGTTGAAGTCATATTTGCTTTTACTGAGGAGACGAAACCGGTGAAGGACACTGACCCGTCTTCCATACACCCACATTCTCATAAGCCACTCTGATACACCTCCTTCTGAACACCATATTTCTTCTCGAGGTTCCGCAAATCGCTTCATGCTAATTTTCCGCTGCCGCCACACATTGACTTAGGGACCACTCTAGCCCATAGACACCGCCTGTCTGTTATTAGTGTTGTCCTTCTACTTATTGATAATAGCTTTCTTGCAGTGGGTAATTTGGGAGAGCTCCAAGTTTTCTCCAGTATGTGTCTACTTACAAGAATTGAAATTATGCTCCAGTGTTGGTCTCCCCATCTCTGGCTGTGTTTTATTACAATCGCTTGATCCTTAACCTGATGAATCATGTGTGTACGCTTCTCGGGCACGTTAATATGCACTATTCTTTGCTTTTTTGTTCGCATTCCGCTACAATACACTGCGGTACATATCTATTTGGGAAAGTGGTACATGGTCTGTTCTTTGTATCTTTCTCTTTCATGCCCATTATCTATTTCTGATTTCTTCCTTGGGTCCACCACGCACTTTTATGGATGTTTTTAATTTCATTATTTCCTCTGGGAATTCCTCTGGGAAGTGTCTCACTATGACTCTCGTGGAGACCAGTTAAAGGTTTTCTTCCCTTTCCCTCCATATTTTAAATACCGGCACCCGTACTCATTTTGTTCTTCTCACTCATACTCATTCTTCTATATATGCTCTTCTTTAATAGCATTAGACTTTCCTTGGTGTGTGGTACCTGAGAAATTACCTCTAACAAGGGAAAAGGAGCAAGAGGGTCATGACCCCTTCCTCTTTCCCACAGCTGGAAGTAATTTCTCGACACCTGACCTACACTACAGTGATCAGTCCCCTGTTCTTACTGCTCAGTCATACGCCTGAGGACCTCCTCGTTACTTCCATTGACAATTCAAATGGACGGATTGATCGCTTTACTTAAACCATACCTTTGTCCTCTTCAGGCAAATTATTACTATTTTTTTTACATCCTCTGTCTCAACTGCGTGCTCGAATGCGATCCCCGAATCCTTGGGTAGACACTCCCGGAAGTGTGCCCTGGTGGTCTTGTGCTTGTGCAGTATGAAGCCTGCTGAGAGTGAGAGCAGTTGTCCGTCATGTAATTCGAGAAGCAAAAGGTACTTATTGACTGGCTTAAGTTTCTACTGTTACTTCCACTACTCCTATGGGTACAGTTTGGAGAAATGTATGGAAGTTGAGTGGCAAGTACTCGGCAGACCTAGCTCCCATTCTTACAATTGTTGGCATAATTGTTGCAGACCCTGCAGAGGTTGTCACAAAAACTGGGCCTCATCTTAGTATATCTCAAGGACTCCACTTAACCCCCTCGTTTTTTCATATAAAACTGCAAAAGTCAACACCTCTGGATTTTGCTTCTTGCAGTGAAGAATCTTGTGTATCGTCTTGCTTTCTCAACTGGTGCATCTTATCAGGAAGAAATTTTTAATTAATTTTGGGCTGAGTAAATGCCAGCCCATTTTATCGTATTAGATTTTTAAAAATAATCAGAATCAAATATTTTTTGGTTACACGATTGTAGAGAACTTTAAATACAATATAAATGAAAAAGTAAACTGGAAAAAAAAATAAAAATTCATGGGTTTATGGCAATTTTTCACTTTAATCAAGGAAGAATTTCCTATTTTTTTCGGAAAGTTCTCAGCAACATTTTCATTTGCTTTCTCACAAATTTTCGTTAATTACTCGAGAACACTTTATTCGATCGGATTGAAAATTACAATGCTTATGTAATGTATCTTTGGACAAGACTCCTGGGACTATGCATGAGTAAGAGCTCTATCAACACTGCTACATAGACCATTTCCAGATTTTTCATTCTTTGCCATTGGTGGAGACAAGCTTCTCTACCTAAGAGAAAGTTGGAGCATTTAATGGAGTCTGTAGATGTCATTTTGCCTCCTGTAATCTCTAAATGATAAATAAAGTATTATTTTACCTGTTCCATTACATTGCATTGATACTCCTGAGGGGCTCTTGATCCACTGAACCGGACTTATCTTCCTCTTGCTTGGATTTAATTTGAATGGCTCCCATTCCACATGTGCTACATGACCTCTGCTGGTTTAGCGCTTACATCTGATTCAAATATAACAATTGGGAGCGTCGTAAACCTTGACTGGCTGATGCATCGCATGACATGGATGGACCGTGTCATGGGTTTAGGCTGTGTAGGCACAAATTTTGTCCTATTCTTTGCAATAACTGTAAAATTCATCTTCTGCTCAGCTTTAAACTTTAGTGCTAATGTGTTCTACTCTCAGGAAACATTAACTTACAGTGTAAGTTATCATGTGCCAATTTTATTAATCGAATTGGTTTATGTGAAGTGTGAAGTAAATGGAGAATGTCTCTTCTCATCAGAAATTAGTCAGTGTTTGACTTGGTTATCTTAGGTTAAATTAACTTTAAATTCCTTTAAGTGCCATCTGTGTGTCCTCAAGTTCATTTTTAAAAATCTGTATGTAATTGTAGAAAATTGTGGCAGTGGTTGTTACTAGCCAGAAACAGGCTAAGTGATAGAAGGGCATCAGTAGGTTGACCTAGTATTCACTGGTATATATGGTATATGGATATCGGCATTTTTTAACAGTTGTTTACTTAAAACATTTGAAAGAATGATACTTAATAAACTATTATATGGAACTAGACACCAATTCTCACCTCATGTCTGTTGTTTTATGAAAGGAAAAAATGTGCAGAACTTTATTAGCACACACACACACACTGTTAATAGTTGTACCACATTTCTTCATCTAAAATTACATTTGATATCGCAAGGAGACCTGTGAGCCTATACGTGCTAAGTATGAATACTGATGGTAACCTCTCAGTTGGATAAGCGAATGTGTCAAGTAGCGTACCTTCTCTGTTCTGTTCCTAGGTATACTACAGGGAGGAATTCAGTGCAATGCTATTTAGAGTCCTGATTCAGTGCTCTACATCACCTATACATGTAGCTATACTCCATGGTAATGACATCATGACCCATACAACAGGGCATAAAAAATGAGTACTATTCTTAGCGAACTTATTGCAATTTGTAATCGACTAGGCCTCGTCATATCTTCATTTAACAATAAGATATTGACATGCAAACGACATGCCCCACCCATCTGTTTGCAAGGTGACATAAGCTACGTTAAATCTTACGGATATCTTGGTGTAGACGTATCCTTCAGTGACGTTATACCACAACTAAATAAGAAATGCAAAGATAGGCTAAATGCTCTCAAAGCTGTTCATCGCTACAACCCCAACTATGGTGCTAATGTAGTGAGAATGATATACATAGTCAATTAGATCCTTAATGAGTATGCTGCGCCCATGTTAATATTACCAAAGGAAAATTTCTATCCGGCCGGTGGAGCTAATACAAAACGAAGCCTTAGAAACTTCTAAGATCCTTAGTATGAGGAAGGAGCTTGGTGTTCTTAATGTTAGTGAAGGAATTGTTGAGATTAACACTATAAATGGTATTAGACTTAAAAAATGAACCAAACACTGTCTTTACAAATGTTGCTAAATGTCTAGAAAATACACATATAAATGGGCTGCGAAAAATGCAATTGTATTAAGTTTTATAAGTTGCACGAACTGTATCACTGAAGACAAACGCGTTTCACCCCTCCACAGACTTTGTAATCGTTTAATATCACATGTCTGTCATCCCTTTCCAAGAAGCTCATTACTAATAATCCCTTCCTTAAATCACTTACAATGGCAACTACTCAAAAAGAATTTTTCGCTTATCTGTTAGTAATAATATAACAGTAATTATATACAGTAGTGGATCTAAGCAGGAGCTTCCTGGCAAAGCTTCATCTTACATACAGAGGTTGAAAGACATTATATATAGGCGGAGAGTGAGGTGTGAGTGACTCATGGTGACCTGAAGAATGCCATGTTGGGATGAGGACGGGTAGACGATGAGATCATGTGGCTCCTGTGTTGCTGGGTAGGTGGTGCTTTGCCTGCTTGAGTATCATGTATGCTAATGTTTTAGAAATTTTGTGGTTTCCAGTGTTACGTTCTATTGTGTCGGTGACGGCGATTAGCGAGACTTCTAGACACCGTCGGTGTCTGAGGTCTGGTTCAGTGAGAACGAGTTGTGGAGGACATAGGCGTACCTTAAATCGTCTCTGTTACAGGCACTTCGATGCTCGTTCAGGCGGACCGCAAGATCTCTGCCTGTTTCGCCTACATATTTCTTGGGACAGACTCCACAGGGGATGGTGTAGACGCCTGCTGTGGAAGTTAGAGGTGTGGGGCTGCGTTTCGTAGTGAGGTCTTTGATAGATGATGTGATTATGGTGGAAACATTGATGTTACTCTTAGCAAGTGTCTGACGAGTATTCGTGTCTTTCAACCTCTGTATGTTAGAAGTGATCAAGGTTCCAGGACCGAAACGTTTTCTAATATATATGTCATAGTGTTTGCTTACGTGTCTTTCTAAACCAAATTGTCGGTATTTATTACCAAGGTTTATACCATCTGGGTGTTAGTCGACTGGTGTGGGTCACATCCTGGGGGACAAGATTAGAGGACCCCACTGGAAATAAGACAGTCCCCAATGACGAACTAACTTTCTCGGTTTATCCCGGATGACTAACCCTTCCCCGGGTTAAAAAGCCGAACAAATCTTATTTTTATCTTAAGTCACATTTTTTCCACCAACACACTGTTCCCTAACAGTTGATAATTAGAATAAGGGCAGTGGCCTGTTGACTCGAGTCAAACTGGTCAATTAGCAAGAACTCATCTAAAATTAAGTCCTTTCTAAAATTTTCTTTTATACGTTTAAAGATATATTTTTTTCATTTATGTTAATGTAAGAATTTATAATTTTGTACCAAGAGAAACTTTGAAAACCTACCTAACCTTATTACAACAAGCGCAATTTAATTTAGCCTAACCCAACTAAAATATATTTAGTTGGGTTAGGCTAAATTAAATTGCGCTTGTTGTAATAAGGTTAGGTAGGTTTCAAAGTTTCTCTTGGTACAAAATTATAAATTCTTACATTAAACGTATAAGAGAAAATTTTAGAAATTACTTAATTTTAGATGAGTTCTTGCTAATTGACCAGTTTTACTAATCGGCACGACATATATATATATATATATATATATATATATATATATATATATATATATATATATATATATATATATATATATATATATATATAATGTCTGCAAAAAAGTAAAGTTCTATTTTAGCTTAAATAGCAAAGCTCTGTTTGCCGAATAAGGCAAACGAAAATTTGTGTATGCAGTAATTTCGCAAAAATCATTGCCGAATAAGGCAAGCGACCACTGCAACCACAACTAGGTGAGTACACACACACACACACACACATATGTATATGTGTGTGTGTGTTACTCACCTAGTTGTAGTTGCAGGGGTCGCGTCACTGCTCCTGGCACCGTGTGTATGTGAGGGGAGGGAGGGTCTGTTACGTGTGTCTTGGTCTCGTGTGTACGTTTCTCTGTTGTTCACTAAACTGAAAATGAATGAATATCTGTGGGTTAAGTTGGTTGGAATATAGTGCTGTTGTCGGTACAGTGGGAGGTAATCTTGGAGTTATTTTCAGACTGGTCTAAGTTTATCTCTAAAAAATAACTGGCCGGGTAGATTTACTGTGAATATTGAGTTTGATTGCTAGGAATATTACATTAGATTTTATAAGTTATACATAATTGTGGTGTTACCATGGAATCAATAATCCATAATTGCCGCGCTTATAACATATTCAACAATGTTATCATGTTATACGGAAGAGATAACACACCTTAATAAATGGAAATAATCTCTTAATCATTTCTCAAAGGGACAATCTTGCTGGTAGAGCTCGTTAGTTGCTCGATTATCATGTCTCTTCTACCTCAAGAATGACGATCGTTTTTGCTGTCAATTTCAGGTCCGTTTACTAATGCGACATAAGTCTGTTTTCCCTACAGCTGTGAGTGATTTTATCAGATCTTTGTGGCCTGTGAACCTTAAAAGTGCTTATGTGCATTAGATCAAGGGGTTCTTAACCTTTTTCAGCTCACAGCCCACTTATTGTCTGGTGGGAAGATGGATGAACCTGGAATTTTACGGTGCATAATTATTTGTAGCTGATATTGAATTGCTGAGGTGCCTAGTTTGAAAATCTAATGGGTGTCACTCTGTCACCCTTGAGCAATTTGAGAAATCCAAGATGGCTGCCAAGATGGTCACAGAGCATCCATGTATACTAAAACGTATGGATCAACATCAATATTGCGTATTTTAATCAAATATATAGCAAACAACGTAGGTTTTAAGTAAAGGAAGTCATCTTTTGTACTTAAATGCTGTGAGGGATGCCGTTGAATGATTCTATGTCAATCAGGTATCCAGGATGGCTTCCTTCTTTATTAAAAGTAGAGAATTATAGGCATTGAGACACGCTAGTCTTTTCGGTGTCCTTTACATTATGAATAGGCAGGACATTGACCTAGACAGAATTTATAGTTCCATACAACATACCTTTATTTTGAGTCAGATTCAAAAAACATAAACCCAACATTTTATCAAGTGCCTACAGATGCCTACAGAAAATGCCATATGATCAGCCATCATTTTTATTCATTTATAAACAAGACAGTATATGTAAGTGTCGATTAATTCCAGTACAGTAATGATCATCCTTGCCTAATAACTTTTTTTTTAAGAGTAGCTTCCTCTATTCGTAGCTAAGACTACATCTTTTAATGCCAGGGCAACACCATGAGACCAAGAAGAGAGTCAAACTACAAGCTACAGCATTCTCCTGAAAGTCCAACATTAAATCTTTCCCCTAACATTGCACTAATAACTAAGGTAATATTGCATTAATTACTCCATACTGTTATCGTCATTATCTGTCATTTTCCAGATCATTCTTTGTTAGGCAATTAAAAAAAAACTGTCAGATTCTCCAGATTTTCAAAACACAGAGCAAAAAAGGTGAGCAGCTGCACATCCACATCTAAGAGGTCAACAAAACTGATCAATGCTGCAGCTGCAGTTGATTAATTTCAGGATCTCTGGAGGTGCAACCTGAACTTCTGAGGTAGAGAGACACCAGAGAGTGTTGCCATACTCGTACTTCTCCCACAAAAATTTCACTGGGTCTAGGTCCAGTGGTTCCTCATCCAGAAGAGCTCTCGATATGCATGCCTGAAAATAGGCCGTCTTTGAATTTTCATTGAAGTTCTGAGTAGTCTAAATGATATCTAACGTTGCCATCCAGCCTCGTGCTGCAAGGTGATTAAAATCTCCCATGTCTGCTGAGAGAGTCTCGTAGAGATTTCAACTAATTTCCTGCTTCAAGAGCCCATACACTATCACTTTTATCTAAGCCATAATAACATGAGACTGTGAAACAACATTGGGCTTATTAAGTCACAAACATGATCTGTTTGTGACTTGATAAAGTTCACTGTGTGAGCCTAAAGTTGTCAAAGGATCGCATTATACAGCATTTGTGTCACTCCATCATGTCGACATTTGTGAAGCTATATGTCTGTTTGGAAACCGTGGCATAGTAATGCACTATCAACACAAAGACGTCAGTGTCGTCACTTAGACTTGGTGAGGAATCATTACATCAACTTCCTCTCTTATGATCCTAAACTCACGCCTTTGGATAACTAACGATAACTAACCCACCGCATGCCTCTACAGGTACAGACTACCACACCTAGGGTTGGCTGACTGCTTCATTGTAGTCAGAAGTTTCATCATACACCATATTAATCAACTGTCTGGTTTATCATGACATTTAGCACAACTTGGTGAGGCAGAAGAGAGAGAAATGTAGATGTTGTTCTATAGAAAGTGCAGTTGCACGAACACATACTGCTTTCCAGTATTGCACTCACGGCAGCGATCTATGATTTGGTGCAGCCTGATGCTCTCATTAATTTTGGTGGTTATATATCTTACAAAAGTCGCAACTAGATCTTGTACACTACTTGGACAATGAAATAGCCAAAGAATGGTACATTTTTTTTTATGAAAAATGGCTGCCTAGTCCGACAGGGTGACTGGTCCACCAGACTTTTTTTCTTCAGTATTGACTTTGATTTAGTAATTCACATATCTATATTTTTTCTTAAAACATTGTGGTTGAAACCGGTGCTAGTTGAAAGCCCATTATGTTTCTTAAATTAACATCAGAAGACCTGGCAAGTGCAGCAACCTTACGTATAACAGTATGGATTCAAATTGTTTGCCAACAAAATGACAGAACAAGTGGAACTTGAACCCATGACATGGGATGAACTTTGCAATAGGTTCAGGTTCCTCTGTCATCTGTTTACAGTCGTAATTTAACGATTTCGTGTTTAGCAAGATTTTTCCTTGATTTCTTTTTGTCCCTTCCATCGTAGAAACAGTGGTGATCAGGGGTTGTGGAAAATCTCTCAGGTCGATTTGATTCATATATATATTATTTATTTTATTAACACACACTCACACACACACACACACACACACACACACACACACACACACACACACACACACACACACACACACACACACACACACACACACACTCACACTCTCTCTAACGGCCCAACAGTTGAGAAAAGCTGCCTTAAACAGATGCTCTCCCACGTATTAAAATTCGTTCATTTCTATTCGATGTAATTTTTTTAACACATCGGCCGTTCCCCACCAAGGCAGGGTGACCCGGAAAAAAAGAAACACTTTCATCACCATTCACTTCATGACTGTCTTACCAGAGGCGTGCCTACACTACACCTATAAAACTGCAACTTATAAACTCCCCCTCCTTCATAGTGCCTGCCGGCACTGTACCTCCCACCTCCAAGACTCAAGTCCGGCCTGCCGGTTTCCCTGAAGCCCTTCATAAATGTTACCTTGCTCACACTCCAACAGCACGTCGTCCTAAAAACCATTTGTCTTCACTCCTGTATAACACGCTCATGCACGCTTGCTGGAAGTCCAATCCCCTCACACACAGAACCTCCTTTACCCCCTCCCTCCAACCATTCCTAGGCCGACCCCTACCCCGCCTTCCCCCCCCCCTACAGATTTATACGCTCCAAGTCATTCTATTTTGTTCCTCTCTATATGTCCGAACCACCTCAACAACCCCTTCTCAGCTCTCTGGCTAATATTTTTAGTAGTGCCGCACCTCCTAGTTTCCAAACTATGGATTCTCTACATTATATTCACACCACACATTGCCCTCAGACACGACATCTCCACTGCATCCAGCCTTCTCCTTGTTGCAACATTCACCACCCATGCTTCACACCCATATAAGAGCATTTGTATCACTATACACTCTCATACATTCCCCTTTTTCCTTCCATGAATAACGTTCTTTGTCTCCAAAGACTACTCAGTGCACCACTCACCTACGTTCTATGATTCACCTCATCTTTCATAGACCCATCTGCTGACAATTCCACTCCCAAATATCTAAATACATTCACTTCCTCCATACTCCCTCCCTCCAATCTGATATCCAATCTTTCATTTTTTTTTATCCTCATCACTAGACCTAGCTCTGCTGGGTATATGGTATTTATAGGATCAATAGTTGAGGGTTAGGGCAACACGTACATTGTCTTGTCTCATGGGAGGGAGGGGACAATGTGACGAGGGATCGAATCTCGGCCAGTCGCAGCTTGGTAAACGATTCAGTACTACTTGTTCCGTGGTTTCATGACTATAGACTGCTTGTGGAGGTTGGTATTCAAACGGGAGGAAATTGAAATTAGCCCTGAGCTTACCATTGCCACGAATATCCTTGTACCATGAACAACACCTAGCTATGCTGGGTGCATTGTGTTTGTAAGATCGATGTTGAGTGGTTAGGGCAACGCATACATTGTCTTCTCTCATGGGGCGGGACAGTATCTCCGCCAGCCGCAGTTTGGTAAATGATTGTGTGTGTTTACGTAGTTTTTTACTCTGATCTCTGTATTATGTTCTAAATATTCTTAGGTCTCAAGAATGTGCAGTCTCTATATTCTTATGTCTCAATATTTTAAGTCCTCTATATTCTGAGGTGGCAGTTTTCTGGGCCCTCGGTATTCTTGGTTTTTATTTTATGAGGTATTATTATTCTGGGGTTTTATTGGTCTGGTGTTTTAATATTCTGGGGTTTTAATATTCTGGTGTTTTAATATTCTGGGGTTTTAATATTCTGGGGTTTTAATATTCTGGGACATCCAATATTTTCAGGATTTAATACTCTAGGGTTTTCGTGTTCTGGGGTCTTAATATTCTTTGGTTCGAATTTTTGGTTTTAATATTATGAGTTTGTAATATTTTTGGGGCTATAATAATCTCCGGGGTGGTGGGGGGGTTGAACGCTCACTTAAGTTGCCAAACACAGTGCCAGTGCAGCTCTGAGCAATAATGTCAGTCAGGGCATGTACACTAACTGGAAAAAAAAAATCTTGGCAGTCCTTAATAGATTCGTAAGAGGGACCACTCACTGACAGCCGGCATGCTTCCCCAGGGCACCAAGATTTGTGTGGAATTACTAACTCTGGACTTCAAACTGCTTGAACAGTTAATTGGCCTGTTGGTGACTTTTCTGACACCACCACCTCTAATTGGCAGAAAAGACTGTTCGTTGTCACAAGCTACCGCCCTTCAGCTCCCATTAACGTTTGACTTGAACAACAATCTCTTCTGGACCAATTATCCGTCGCACTCATTAAGGAGAGAAGCTCGCGACGATTTGCAGACGTTCAATCAAGGAGTTAATTTTGACTGAAAACGATTGCTTCTAATTCTGATTGGGCTTCGTGGCTGAGTTTCCTGAACGCTCTGAATGATCATTTTTCTTATTGTCTTTCCACGCAAGATTTTTTGTTACGGGTTCTCATATAGGATCTAATCAGCTAATACAGCCGGTAGAAAAAAAGTTAATTTTAGATGTGTTTATTATTAAGGTGTGTAAATCCCAGCAAATAGAACATACAAATTCATAAACTTGATCTTCAGCAGCGCCTTTACCGTGACCGTGAACTTCAGGTATAGTCATCATAACACGTCAGCAACACGTCCCATCCCAGCACGCTGCTGAGGCATCCAGTTTTGTTAACATTTAAAAGAGCTCTCTTATGGCATACAATACCAAACTAATATTGTTATATTATCAGATATAAAATATTTTATTTCATAGGCTAAGCTTTATATGGTGTTATTAATTATTTAAATTAAGTTATAATTAAATATAATTCGCATTGCAGTAACTATGACTTCTGGCAAAATATTATGATAATTAGGAGCAAAAATGTGATTATTGTACCTGGAAGCTGTCCTCTGGTGCCTGGGTTTCTTTAATTGCCAGTTCGTCAGCCTTTTTACCTGCGATATTAATATATGAAGGAATGCAATTAAGGACTACATATCTCCTTGTAGTATAAAATACATTGCTATCTGTCTTATTCTACATGTTAACAGTGGGTTCTCATGCTTGGGTTCCTTAAGTGAGGTGAATGTTCCCACTGAACTTGTCTTAATGAGGAAGTCAGGAGTAGGGTTACCAACACGTTGAAGTGCTATATGTATCGTCACAAATTTATAAATTAGACACATGTTCAACGCTTGGAAACTTTTATTGTGATGATTTTCGCTCAGTAGGAATTATATACCTTGAGTGATGAATCGTTACAAGCCTGTTTGTGTGAGAGAGTAATTATTTGATTGACAAACATGACTATATTGGTCTATATTGGGAGAGTTGTCCTCATCTCTGCTTGAATGTAATCCACCCATGTGGTAGATCTTGGATTGTATTCAGTCTCGTCTTTTTTTATTTTGGTGCTTGCGTAAGGCAGGAAAGATCTGGCGTCCCTATAAACCTAAACTTAAGATAGTAGTTATTTCAAACTTTACTGTAATTTGTCAGGCCGCTAGTCACGTATTTTCAGCAAGGTTTAAGCAAAATTTCTTTCCCCATCTCTTCTTCCTCCATATAGATAGATATTTTTAGGAAGTGCATTCGTACATTTTTGTGAGAAAAAACTTCCGGGTACTAAAGCTGATCCCTCACTCATATTCTTGACATTGTATGTTGAGTGTTCCCACAGCTGGGTATCTCTGTTGCTCATCCTGAGTGTTCCCACAGCTGGGTATCTCTGTTGCTCATCCTGAGTGTTCCCACAGCTGGGTATCTCTGTTGCTCATCCTGACAGTGAAGAAACTGTGAAGGTTGTTTCTCACATTGCTAGGAGCTGTTAACACTTCTACACAGACTCGTAAATATGTCGATGAAATTTTCATTACCCAAAATAGTAACAAAAATTTGTAATACTCTAGAAAATTTAATTTGCAACAACCCTCCTGAAATGCTTCTCAAAAATACGAGGGATCCTTCATCAAGGGTCAAAAACAGTAGGAAATTGCAAGACATATCTACTAGCAGAAGCATCAGGCATTGAATTTGGCATTGATGAAGTATTCCCTGAGATTTTGAAAGCCGTACATAATACATTCCCACTACATACAGTAAGGTGAAACGTGGGTTCCCCATTTTCTTACTCTGAAATATATTGGAAACTCGCCACAAAATCAGCGGCAATTATTTTCTTCGATCAAATTGCATATTTGATAGTAGGATAGTGAATGAAGAGTTGCATAATGCAATTTGATAGAAAATAATTGCCGCTGATTTTGTGACGAGTTTCCAGTATGTTTCAGAGTAAGAAAATGGAGAACCCACCTTACACTTTCCTCTTACAGAAGTGACCTTAGAGTATATTATTAGATATAGATTTTGTCTTTGAAGAAGCTAGTTTATTTTGCAGTCTATATCCATCCTGTGGACGGTAGCAACTATCCATCTTTAGAATGGAAGAGGCTAGAACACACTTCATTCACTATCCGTCCTCTGGACGGTAGCGGCTAGTTTACTGTGTACCCCATGTCGATTCTCTGGATGGTATCGGCTAGTTTATTGTACACCCAATACCCATCCTCAGGACAATAGCATAAGAAGCTATGGATACTCATATTTTACATGCTTCAAGGAAACTTGTTTTGAAATCTAGTAAGAATTAATTTTTAGCGCAGCATTTCCACCAACACTTTGTATAAACACCGAGAGGTATGTGTCTTTTATGCTGTGTACATCGTGAACTGTGTAACTCTCAGTGAGTATATACCGAAAAGTGTTTCTCAATATTAATACACCGGAAGGTGTCTCTCACTATTAATACATCGATTCATACGAGGTATGTATCTTTCAGTAGATATACACTGAAAAATAAAAAACACATCTGTATACATTCTTCAGAGATACGCACCTCTGTGTATATTAATTAATAAATACACATAACTCTGCATAAATACTCTCGTATACCTCTTAGTGTATACGCAAGTCTCGGAGGAGCATACACTAATAGACACACAACACCACGTATACATTCATTGATAGTTATACAGCTTTGAGTGTATTAACACTGAAATATTCATGCCACTCTGTGTATATACATTAAGAGTTGACCCTACTGATGCTAGGGCACCTTAAGGGTGTGGCGGGTTTGAGTGTCTCGCCAAGACTAAGAACTCACAACTCCTCTCTCTAATTTAGATTAAATAGCAGACATTTTTTCCCATTCATTAAATTTCGCTCCAGGGTAATAAGGAAGGGATCACCATCTGTTACATGTCTTGTGCTTCCACCAGCTGCAGTGTTGAGATGGTTCGCCTAATGTGAGCCTCTCATATAAAGACGCTCAAAGTGGATGCTGTGTAGGCACTCAACATTCTTAATGTGCTCTCCCACCAAACTTGGGAGGGAGGGCGGCACATCGGTAGGCAGTGCTCAACCTGAATGTGGCCTTGTGTCTTTCCAAGCATGATCTTCTCTTCTGCACTTGTTGAACCAGGATCATCACAAAGGGATCTGGCTGTGCATGAGTGCCTGAGTGATGAACCAGGTGAGCATTCCTTGGATATTTACTATGAGCGTGGTTTGCGCTACTTGTTTTGGGTTTGGTATTCTCCTGGAAATCCAGTTTATGCTGTAGTTTGATAAATTAGACACATGTGCAACACTTGGGTATCTTTACTGAGGAAACGTTTCGCCGCACAGTGGCTTCATCAGTCCTATAAAAAATGGTGAAGATCAAAAGGAGTTCGAGGTAATCAGTCCCTCAGCCTGGAGTCGATTTAATTAGTCCATTAATCTTCAAAAGAATACAGCATATGCGCGAAGTGGCTTATTTACTGTAGACAGGTGAGGTGAACCAGTCGTTGGCGATATCACATTGAACAAGTCCACAGATGGAAGTGGGTCGTTCCCATAGTTTAGGAAAGTGAAGAATTCCCTGTATCAAGATCCCAAGATAAATGGTTCGCCTCACCTGTCTACAGTATATAAGGTACTTCTTCGCTCACATGCTGTATTTTTCTCAAAATTGATGGACTGATTATATCGACTGCAGCCGAGCGACTGATTACCTCGGACTCCTTCTGATCTTCACCATTCTTCTTTGTATAGGATTGATGAAGCCACTGTGTGGCGAAACGTTTCCTCAGTAAAGATACCCAAGTGTTGCACATGTGTCTAATTTATCAACTTATCGGTTCTCTGAACCATTTATCTACATGCTGTAGTTTTTCTGGGAGGGGGAAGAGAAACCTTTTCTAATCGTGCTAGGCTTCCTGTGCCGTTTTGGCAGTCGGATACCTGCCTGTCTCCTGAGCTGTGGCCTCGGTATGTATGTGGTCAGAAAGGTTGCCTTCTCTACCTGCCCTCCTGGATGATCCCTGAGATTCATCATCATAGGCAGTGGATGCAACCTTCCTAAGTTTCGAGCCCCAGTGATAATTTTGGCTAATCTATTGAGCATGATTCGTTTCATTCATCAAGGGTTAAGGTCTGTACTAACAGGTTCAAGAGCACCTAGATTATTTAATTCTCTGTTAATTGTGTGCTCGGATAACAATGTGCTCTGTGTGCCCGGGCCCAGTTTGTTTCTGTCCACTATGTCCAAAAGATCTCGGAGCGCTTAGCATGTCTCCACATCTTATGATGTGGAGTTCTTTCTGTTGGTGCCTGGGCCATGTTGGTGCCTGGGCCATGTTGGTGCCTGGGCCATGTTGGTGCCTGGGCCATGTTGGTGTTCTGGGAAATGAACGGTCAGATGCCGAGGCATAGATTGTTCACTGTATATTAGACTTTTCCTTAAGAGTTGCTTTATGTCTCATGTCCACAGACATAGCTATGACAAGTGGCCGGCCCGATGGGCGCTAAAGACTTGGAGTAAGTTATACAGAGCTCGTCACGATGTGTCTGGCTCTCCTCCTCTTCCTACTCCTTCAGAAATCGTCAACTATAGACTAATCTCTGTCGAGTGAGAATTGGGCAGCTGTTCGCAGATTTGGCACTATCTCGCCCAGAGTCACCTGTTCGCTGGTGTTCCTGCATCCCGCCCCCCACTAACGCCACCCGCCCCCCACTAACGCCACCCGCCCCCACTAACGCCACCCACCCCCACCTCTCCATCAACTTGCAGCTGTTAGAGGAAAACATTTTAACAATTTTCCCCACGGCTTAGGAATTTCCGCTTTACTCGTGGTTGTTATAATTACCTGGGGATCTTGATGTAGTTCAGCGGAGTCTTTTGACATTAATAATTTAATGAAATTTTAACTGAAGTTAGTTATTTTGACTAGGTAAGATAGTGTTTGCGTTTGTTGAGCGATTTATTACTGTTCTTAGCTTTTGTTGTCTGTTAAGTTTATCTTCGTTTTTACTATGTGTGTGTGATGTGTATTATATTTTATTGCCAAGAGCACTGATAAAATTAAAAATTATTACTACTAATATTACTGCTCTAAAAATTGTGTATATCTCAGTAAATATTTTCTGACACTCGTGTATGTCTGGGTATACACATGAAAAGGTGTGAATTTCTGTAAATATACACTAGTTTATCACATTTATACCAAGAGGTGTGTATATGTTAGTGATTATACACAAAGTGATGAATTCCATTCAGTGAATATACTCAGACAAGCATATTGTTCCGTATTCATTTTGGCTCAACGGAAACAGTTGAAGCTACGACCCCACAAGCTGTTTAACCAGTTATACAAGGAAAAAGAAAATGATGAAAAAACTGGTACATTAGAGTAACAGCTGCCACCAGTCAAGTAATATTGATTGACCAGGACCAGGACTCTGCAGAAGTTGAGAAAGTGAAAAGAATTGGTAAATACATGGAATATAGAGAACATTTGAAAAGGAGATTCAGAGGGAATGAAAAACTTGCTCTTTGGGCAGCAATAACTGTTATACTAATAGCAGGTAGTATTATACTCATCCTCTTCTCTGGTGTCTTTAGCACGAGAGGATCATTAGAGTAAAAGGTTTTTCACGTCATTCTCTCTGAAGACTGTGTTTAGTGTGTCTTGCTTCAACAAAGATTTCATTAATACTTAGAAGAATTTACCTAAATACTTAACAACAACAAAAAAGGTGCATGAAAACAGCAGAATAATTTTGTCATTCGTAAAGAAATAGCAAATCAGCAAAATAATTATGTACAAGCAAATTTATACATAAACTTACAACAAGCATGAACCTATGTATCTAAACACTTAGGGGGAATAGAAAAAAAATATTCATGAGCAATGTATGTAATAGTAAAAGTATATATAAGTACCTATATTAATGCTCAAAGAAAATGTTTGACCCAATGTTTGCCATGAAACTTTTAACATTTACCAACACGTGGTTAGAGTCAGAACTGTTTCGCTGCTTCAACAATGGTTGGATACTGAGCCCTATTGCATGGCTGGCAAACTTCTAATTAGCAGAACCCCCATTCGTTCATAGTAGCACAGTTTCTGCAGTCTCTAACGTGGATATATGTATAACCAGCTGGCAAACGAAGCTCGAATTCTTCTCTGTTATAGTTCCGAGGCTCAGTCGAGGCTCAGTCAATTTTTGATAGCTGTTCTTTGAACTGTTGGGAAGTTCCATCTGGCGGCTTATATACAAGTACAATGTATATAAGTTTTGGTTCTCAATTTTTATTGTCAGAACTTCAACTACATCATTTGTGGTGTTCAGCATCTCCGTGCAAATGAGCGACTCCTTGACATACAGGCTAACCCCCTCTTGTTGCCTGTTCTTTGTCTCATCTGAAAAGGTTGTACCCAGGTATCCATATTTCACTGTGAAAGTGATCTTTTGCATGGGTCTCTGTGAAGGCTGCAAACACTGCATTTGATTTCCCTAGAAGTCCACTAATGAAAGGTATTTTGTTGATGGATGGCTTAAGGCCCTGTATATTAGCAAGTATAAATGAGGTTGTGTTGCATGTTTTTTTGGGGATTTTGTTGTTGGCGTCAGTAGTTGTGAGTCCGGAGGGGCCATTGGCTGTGTGTCCAGTCCAACAAGGCTCCAAGGTGGTGGGCTATTTTGGTTCTCTCTTTCCATTTTCTTTCTTCGTTTCCTACCACAAAAAAATCACTTGGAGTGGAGTTGTCATAACTACCATAACTACTATGATTTGTTGTACGGGGTGTGTGCCTCCTGGTCCGTTTTAGGTGGTATGCGGGGCAATTGGTATTGTAAGATTGTTTTTCAAGGACTGAAGAATGACGCATCTTAGGGTGGAAGAATTTGCAAGAGGTAGAACGACACACTCCTTTAGACAGGAGGTCGCGGCATTTTTTGGGATCCTCAAAGTTGCATGTCCCATTTGCTTTCCCTGATATTCCATGTTTACAGATGCCCCAAACATAGAATTTGCACCATTTTGATTTTGGCTGGATACAATTCGTACTGGATGTATTACTAATCTGCGCAGATCCTAAAACTGCACTACAGTCCTCCATAACCAAACCAGAGACACCACCATCCGTTGTCAGGCCAACATTTACATGACTTTTGGAATATTTAATTATCGCGTATATCAGCAGAAGCAGTGTAGGAACGATAAAAAGACAAAATAAAAAATTGCGGATGAATATTAATGCACAGGAAATTTATAATTTAAATCACTAAAACAGGAGATAAATACAAAATTACAAAATTCCTTCGTAGTGAAAAATTATTAAATCTGAAAATGGAACATAAAAAATAACAAGACTGTATACAGTTGGTAGAGAATTGAGGCATAATCAGATCAAAGAGAAAATCAGATGTCAAAGACTTAAGATAACAGACAATTGAAAGACATCATGAACCTGAAACGGACATCATAGAGATATAAAAAGCATCAAGGTATGAATAAGATATACTCAAGATCATGGACACAAGTTAGGGGCAACATGGTAAAGACAAAAGATAGCAGACAGTATTTAAAGGTAACATAAAATAAGGTATCAAACATGTGACACAAGCATACATATAGCCTAGAGATAGTTTGAGATAAGATAAAAATAATAGGCATTGTCACAGGTTATCGCATATCATATCTTGAGTAAGATCCAATTTATTTATTTCCTTTACTGTTGATCATTGTTGAAAAGTCAGCCTCACAGTGATAGGTTAGGGTAAATGAGATGAAAACTCTGGAAATCCTTTTCAGAGAGGATCGGGTATTCACCGCCAGCTTGTCGCCATGAGGTTGTCAGATCAGAATGCTGAAAGTCTTCTCGCAAGCCAAGGAACTCAACTTTCGCCGTGACATATTCGTTTTTGAAGATTTCTTCCTTTACTCCAAAGAGGTCTTTCAGTCCATGTGTTTATTTCACTGTGTACCAGATCTGGAGACTATCCACTGGACTGTTTCGTGGAAAGTGTCTATTGATATCATCAGTAAATGAACTCCTCTCTTTGGTTACTTCAAATTGTAACTTTTAAAAAATTGTAAATGCTCTTTCGAATGAGAAAACCAGAACAATTTAAATATTAAAAAGAAAAAAGTCAAATGAGAGAATAAATTACTTTATGCAGACTTTTTGAGCTGAAATTTGAACGAACACTTATGTGTATTTACTCTTGCTAATAACTGCTTGTTTTTGTGAGTAGTTTTCTGGAGGTTATCAATAGCAGAACTGAACTTGTCCCTCCAGAGTCAGGACAGACAATGCTTTGCTACAAATTTTAACCTGTTATTACATGTCTCGTCCGTTTACGGTTCAGTAGACGTGTGTCACATTGTTGTTGGCTTCTCTGAAGGGCTCGTAGAATAAAATAATTTACATACTCTGAGAGGGTTTCGGGGGTCAGCGCCCCCGCGGCCCGGTCTGAGACCAGGCCTCGTAATTAAATTTTGTGTGCATGTGGGTAAAACAGGCACAGAAATGTTTCAAATGATGAAAAATCCATTCAAAGATGTTTGCTGCCTCCCAATGAGAGTTGCGCCAGGTGATTCTCCAGAAATGGGCCAAATTACCCCGATGAGGGAAGGAGGTAATTACCCTGGGTTAAAAACTCCAGCTGGAGAATGGTCGTGAGGCAGACTTTTCCTTGAATCCATGTCGATTATGTGTAATGAAACCTTTCTTACGAAGGTGTTTGGCTACTATCTTTCTGATTATCTTTTCGGACATTATGCAAAGTATACATCTTAGTGATACTCGCCTGTCATTAAATGCCTCCATAGGCACATACACTGGTACAACATTTTCTGTCTTCCAGCTGTCTAGTAGGTGCTTTATTTCCAGAAAAATGCTATAGATCATTACTCTCTTTTTGCATAAAAATTCAGCTGATTCTTTCAGTAGCTATGGAAATACACTTTTGGGGCCCCTTAGTGTGGGTGTTAGTAGCCGGTTGTTAAAGGCACTTGGCGATAGACACTTGGTCTGTATTTTGGGCATTACTTACCGATAGTCAAAAGCTCTTGTCAATAGACATGTGTGTGTGTGTGTGTGCGCG
This sequence comes from Cherax destructor, assembly GCA_009830355.1. Lineage (NCBI taxonomy): Eukaryota > Metazoa > Arthropoda > Malacostraca > Decapoda > Parastacidae > Cherax > Cherax destructor. Next base: position 7,995 of record WNWK01013878.1, on the reverse strand, counting down.
CGCGCGTGTACGTACTCACCTATATGTGGTTGCAGGGGTCGAATCACAGCTCCTAGTCATGCCTTTTAGCTGGTCGCTACTAGGTCCTCTCTCGTCCAAGTGCTTCTTTGTATCCTACTCCAACACATTTGAACCTTCGAACCCTTAAACTTTAGTGCTTATTAGAACCTCGGTCCCGTGAACCCCAGTGCTCGGTTGAACCCTGTCCTCTGCCCAACCCTTAGTCGGTCGTCAGTCAGATTCTCAGTCGAACCTCGAGCCCCATTCCATCGAACACTTTTTTGAACTCCTAAACCAATGAAATTTCTGAAAACCCAGTTCAGCCCTCTGAATCCTCAGTCGAACTCTGTCCCTAGCCTTTTTCTCTCTTGAACCCTACTTTAACCCTCTGAACACACAGTTGAACCTTACTATACCCCTCTGAACATACAGATGAACCCTCTCTTGAACCATCAGTCGAACTCTAACAAACCTCAACCTTATTCCATTGAACCTTACTCTTAACCCATAGGACCTCCAAATTAAACCCCGCCCTTACCCAGATCAACCCGCAGTTGAACTCCTATGTTAATCTGAACCCTTCTGCACCACAAACCCAACCCAAAACCCACTGGTTAACCCACTCTCTAATACCCCTCCCAACCCTAGTGTTGGTTCCCTTACCTATTCTCTCTGGGAAGAATAGCACAAACAGCTGCTGTGAGTACTTTACGGAGACACTATCCTACGGATCTACTCAAATTTAATGTGGCACAGATGCCCTGTGATCCCACTGAAGGGGATATTATGGTCCTGGCCTGGTTCCAGACCCTTGAAGTCATACTCTTCATTATAACTGAAGAGGCGGTGAAGGTGTCACTGGGAGAGGGGTAACTGAGGATAATGGCCTGGTTCAGCCTCGGGGAATGTCACCTTCAAAGGAGCTGCTCGTTACTGCTTCCAGAGCTTAGTGTCGGTGGAGAAAATGCATAAGATACCTGGGAAAGCTTAGATTTGGTGAAGAGCAAACGTTAAGGGACTTCGGATGTCTCTGTCGATCGAGGGTGCTGATGTCAATAGATCTCTAGGATAAGATTCAGTGAGACTTGAGATGTGTAAGAAACAAGTTTTCTGTAATAGCCTGTCTGCATGGATAAGGCATAAGGTATCAATGGTGTTAGAGATCAAAGCTTATGATCAAATGGTAGATTACGCAATATCCTTGGAGTCTCAGAACGGCATTGATAAATAACCAAATATGATTACCCAACATTAGCGACTGTCTTTCCTATGCAGTGACCATATGTGACAACCAACTATAATACAGACCCATATGTACCACTACGCCCGTACACAGTAGGGCAAACCAAAATGAGATAAATTCCTCCACATGGAAAACTCGGAGATCCAATGAATGTTGAAGATTTAGGGAAACTGGCCATATAAGAGTCAACTGCCTTAATTTTCGTGCCTAATATAGGTTAGTATGTGTAGATCTGATAACCTTGTGACTGAAACTGAGGTGTCTTAGGATTAGGATTCAGGTAAGTGGTAAAAGATAGCGGTTTTTATTGCTACAAGAAGTCAGGCTTCAAAAATTAAGGAAGAAATTTTCAATAAGTTGAAATATTGTAGGATAATTAAAGCCAGAAAGGAGATCTCGGTTGAGAATGGTTAAGAGATTATGGTAAAAACTAACAGACTTGTGTTTATGATTAGGAAAGAAGAGCTCAAAAAATCATTACTGTTTAGTGGTGTCTGAGGTGAATTTTCCAGGTGATTTGCTCCTGGGTATAGTCTCTCCTTACTATCATATGGCAAGGGAATGAGGACGAGTCGGTTGAGATTAAATGAGAGATAGTTTAAGAATCACTAAACAGTAGCTTCTTTGAGGAGTACTAAAATATTTAGTCATCACAGTCACTGTTTAACATTCCTTTGTCTTAAAGTACTTCTTTAGTCTTAGCCTGTAGAGTTCATGCCTTGAATAACCAGTCACGCCATCAGGTGCCTTGCGAATAATCACAGCTTCAGTGAGCACTGGGCAAGAAGGTTAATCCTTTATGTACCCTGGAATGCTTGACTCTTTTCTTATTCCTCATCACTTAACCTAGGTCTATTGAGAAAGGCAGAGTATCTTGCTTCCAGTTATTTATCTGACTAATAAGCCTTAAAATTTAGAAATAATGATAAATTGATAATGACTGAGATAATCAGTGGTTTATTTGTTGAACCTGACCCAGTTGAGGTTACCCCCACTTACACAGTGTGTACTCAGTTCTAGAAACCCTAGGACGGAAGCAAAGCCCAAGTCTGCCACCTCTTCCCAAGATGTTAGTGCATGGGAGAAGGTAATGAGTGAGTTAAATTTAATTCATTTAAATCCCTCTAATTAGGGATATCTTATTGAACTTAAATAGACTTCTTATCCCATGAAGACGATACAGCCTGCCTCTCAAGTTGAATAAACTGATAATATTCTACAGCATAAAATCGTCAGTGGAGACTCCCAGAATATGCTAAGAGAATTATTAGGAAGAAATATAATGTTACAGAATAAATCAATAGATTGTAACTCACCTCCACATCTCTTACATTTGGTTCTAGAGAAGAAGCTTCATAACACTTATCGTTTCTGTATGTATTACCAGAAATTATATAAACTGACAAATGCTGATAGCTATCAAATGTTTATGATCTAAGAAATTTTAGATTCGTTTGGCCTACTAAGGCATTCTTGAAATTGAATGTATAATGGGCTGATTCTGCATTTCGTTTTACAGAAAAAGATAAGCCTGAAGGTTTTGCAGAGCCAGCTACTTAATTGACAGACCTAGCCAAGAAGAAAATAAACTTTAGTTGGAAGGAGTAGCATAAATTAGCTTAAAAAATTAAAAGCAGAGCTTATAAGTAAGCTAATAATAGCTGTTCCTGATCTTTCAAAGGACTGTGAGATATTTATAGATGCATCGAGTGTTGCCATAAAAAGTTGCCTGATGCGGAGGCATGAGGAAAATAACCCTCATCCAGCAGCCTACTTCAGCAGAAAGACAAAGGGTCGAAAGTGAGATATTCTGTTACTGAAAAGGAAGCCTTAGCAGTGGTAGAGTGTGTGAGATATTTATAGCCTTGTGTGCTCTAGCGCCATTTTAAAGTAATAACAGACCACAGGCCATTGATATAAATATTTAAAAAGAAAACTTATTGTCCTAGTGTGTTTTGATGAGGTAATGAGTTTTCAGGTCACTCTTCCCGAGTCTTGTGTAAAACTGGAGCCTCCCACCATGTTCCTGTTGTCTTGAGCAGAAATGCAGTAACAGTTAACGTACATGTAAAAAAAATGAGACAGTTGATAGTGATAAAATGAGGAGATAGCAAATGAAGGAGTCATGGAAGTAATTGAATATTTGGAAGAAGGTAAGTGGCTGAGCCGTAAATCTACCTTACCAGTTGCTGAGATGAGAGGTGTATTGTACAGGGTTACTAGTAAATTTGGAATACCGTTGATGAACTTACTAATACCAAATTTCCTTAGGAATACAAAACTGAAATAGCTCCTTCATCCAAGATTGTCGGCAACCCAGGTGTCTTTAGAATGTATCAGTCTGCAAAAGTTGTTTTTAATGACAGTTTAACATCCCCAGGAAAATGGAATGATAGAGAATGCTAATAAGCGAAAAACAATTTTGCAATATTTATCAAAGAAAGTCCCATGGGACTGGAATAAGTATTAACCTTATATAAACAGTTTTCTCTGAGACTGCTGTCCTTAAGGCAAGACTCAACCATTCTTCCTCTTCACTGGCCAAGATTATCATTTTTCTCCCGGCAGGTTGAAACAAGCAGTTAGTCAAACATGGAGAAGATAATCCAAAAAAAGTCATAACAAAGATGTAAACTGCTTGGAGAACTGCTGCTTTGCCAACTGATAGTGCCCGAAGGATGCATGTCCAGTTCTATGATAGAAAAGTAGAACTAAGGAAATGGGTTTGGTAATGCTTCTTAAATATGCCTGAACAAAGTAGGTGCCTAGGACCACATTGCATTAGCTGTTACAGAATCGTTGAGAAAACTAGGTGAACATGACAACAGGTGTAAGGAAACACGTCGAAATGTTTCTACCCGCCGGGAATCGAACCCGGGCTCTCCGTGTGTGAAGCGAGAGCTCAAGCCACCAGGCCACCGGGCCACAGCAAGATATATTAGGCGAGGAGCCTGTAGATGAGGTAAGTCCTCTTGAGCAGCAGTTGTCCTAGTTATAACTCCCCTCCCCTCAGGAGGGGGTTGTAACTAGGACAAGGGCGCGTGACTTGGATATGATAAGTTGGGGAGTAAGGATAAGGGGAATGAGTATTGTTAAATGTGGTGCTGAAGGGTATTGAAGACCCCTGATGGGAGGATGGTTTCCCTAGATCTTCCCCTCAAGTGGTCTCATGTACTCCAAAGGCCTACCCTTCGACTAGACTATCCCGTTTCTAAGAGCCTTTCCTTTTCTTCATAGGTAAAAAAAAACATGAGTAAAAGACGCAGAAAGCTTTTGCAATATATGCCTGTGCTGGCTGAGGAGCTGGGTGTCACTTACTCTGTTAGAAATAAGATTGGTAGAATAGGCTGGTAGGTAGTAGGCTGTTCTGACCTAGGGTCAAGAAAAGAGTCTAGGTTTCTCGTGTTTATCATCTCTCACTGCTCACTGCTCTACCACCAACAAGAGGCACTATGTCTGGAGCTGAAGGAGAGAGATCGTGGGTATAGTGAAAAAAATGCGGCTTAGTGGAAGAAGTGATGTTCCCAAATATGTCGCCTTGGTACCTGCAAAGTTCACTCACGTGACTTGGACCAATCAAGGTTGTACTAAGGTCGACCAGACTCTTTATGGTTGTCCACCGTGTTTTTTTTTTCCAGAAATCAACTTTACAGGCTAAGAACTGTTATCCTACCTCAGCTCATTTCAAAGAGCCCAGCCTTATCTAAGGTATACTAACCTTTCCCCCCCTCCCCCCGTGTATTAGTCGACCCACAACAGTCGACTAACACCCAGATATCTACTTACTGATAGGTGAAGAGGGACAGCAGATGTAAGGAAACATGCCCAATGTTTCTACCCATGCCGGGAATCGAACCACGAACACTCCCTATGTGAGCTGAGTGCGCTGCCAACCAGGCCACGGGACATTTGTTAGGAGGAACCTGGTTGTGGAATCTGGAGGTGAGGCTTCATGAAGAAACAAGGTACAGCACAAGGACCTATTTCCTCTTGCTGTTCCCTTTACACTGTAGCCCAGTAGAAGACAGAACTCGCCCCAAGGTTAATAGCCTATGTCCGTCTAGCCTGTGACTGACCAAATCCAAATTGAGGATATGAAGGAACAAGAAATGAACTCTTGCTTGGGCTTCTGGAAAGGTGATGTTGAACTGGGATGAACAATGTTAAGAGGAGTGGGAAAACTTTGGGGGACCCCTACTATGGTATGCTCTGCAATTTTTTGGAAAGGGTAAAAAGATAAATGGGTGAGAAAAAGTGAACAGATGTGCTGAAAAGCCTTAGAATTGCATGTTCTGAAAGTACCACCTGTGGAAATTGACTACGGAGTGGAGAATGAAATTTACACCTTTCTCACTGCAAACACTTCTGTTTGTTTTACCACAATTTTGGATATAAAATCTTTGATATCGCAAATAGAACCAATATACTACATGAATTAGCAAAAATGAATATTGGTAGTAAATATTTAAAAAAAAATAACTATCCTAGGGCCATACTTGTAACTTCACATAAGCTCTATACATCTGGTCAATATCATTATTAAAACTTTGGTTTGATCTTGGAAGGTGAATTAAATGTTCCTTTAGAAAAATATATATTATACATAATATTTACAACACAAAACCTGCCTTCAGCACATTCCACAAAATAAAATATAATACACTACTAGTACACTGCTATTAGTTCATTAAAGTGAGGATATAAGAAATATAAACCTTACCCTCTATGCCAGCGGGATTGCCATCATCACCCCGCCCCCTCCAGCCGGCTTATTGCCTACTCACAAATACGCTATTATTTCAGTAGTTCAACCAATCACACAAGCTCCACTCAAACAACAGGGACGGGCCCATACCAGGGTCCACTTAAGCGTAAAATTAAACCCAAATACATCCTACGGCTTAAGCATTATAACTAAAAACTCCCCACATTACTTATCTTCACTTGGCTCCATATTTCCCAAACTACAAACTCCCTAGTGACGCTAATGACGTCACTCCCCGTTGGTCGTCTCTAACGTGTCCACCAAAACTGACATTATTTATACAATTATGGAGCACCCCCTTGCGTTACGAACACCTTACATTATATACAATCTATTACAACAATGCAGTAGCCTGCATAATAGTAGTCAGCTCAGCTGGATAATGGGTTATCTGTTAAATAGATATCCTAGGTTCTCTACAAGGTTTTAGAAGCGAGTCTAAATGTCCTCAGGGAGGAGATTTCAGTCCTATGCTTTTTAATGTCCTGAATAATACGCTTCTAAATGCTCCACCTACCTCACCTTAACATATAGCTACAAATAATGTTAATGACATCATGATCCATACAACAGGGCAAAAGAAGATCAGTACTATTCATAACGAGGTTCAAGTAATTTATAATCCCCTAAGCCACAACCAAATTGGAAATGCAAAGATTGACTAAATGCTCTCAAAGGTGTTGGCTACAACCCCAACTATGATGCTAGTGTGAGAATGATGTACATAGCCTATGTTAGATCCTTAATTGATTATGGTGCGTCCATTTTAGTATTACCTAAGGAAAATTCTCTACGGTCCTTGGAGCTAATACAAAATGAAGCCCGCCTAATTATTCTTGGCTGTCGTAAACCTACCAAGGTTCTTAATATGAGGACGGAGCTTGGTGTTCCTAGTATCAGTGATATGATTATTGAGATTACAACTTGGTATCAGAATATCAATAAAAAACGAACCAGACACTGTCACTACAATCTTACAAAATGTCTACTTAGATTTAAATGAGCTGTGAAAATATGCAATTATATTAAGATGTATAACCTACAAGAACTGTATCACTGTAGACAACAAGAGCATTCACCCCTCCATGGAAGTTTTCTTCATTTAATATCAAATACCTGCAAGCCCCTCCCAAGAAATATTCTTTTGTTCTTAAGAAACTCATCACTAATAATCCCTTAAATCTCTTGTAAAAACAACTACTCAAGAACTTATTTATCGTTTAACTGTTAGTAATAATTTGTCACAAATTGTATACACTGGTGGATCTAAGCAGTCTACTGGCAGTCTGCTCTTGTTGCCACCTCTCTAGATAAGAACGCTAGGTATATACACAAATAACCCGCACATAAAAGAGAGGAGCTTACGACGACGTTTCGGTCCGACTTGCACCATTTACAAAGTCACCCTAACAAAAAGGAGAGGAGGAGGGAGTATATATAGACCAGCAGACATTGACGGGAACAAGAGAGGAAGTGGTGGAGGTAGTAGTAGTAGTAGTGGAGGCAGTCAAATACTAAGAAAGAGGAGCACTGCAAGGAGCTTTCTTAGAATTTGACTGCCTCCCTCTACTACTACCTCCACCACTCTCTCTTGTTCCTCAATGTCTGCTGTCTATCTCCTCCTCCTGTCCTTCTTGTTAATGTGACTTTGTAAATGGTCCAAGTCGACGACAGTCGTCTAGCTCCTCTCTTTTGTGCAGGTTATTGTGTATTGTTCAGCCACAATATTATGCCTTTTTAGTTACGCTAGGAACTGTGTTGTTAGGCATAAGAATTAACAACTGGGCGTATACAGTACAAACTGATTTTCTTGTCAACCTAATAGCGGCAGTGCCAAGTACAGGATTTTTTTTTTTTTTTTTTTTTTTATTTAAAACAGTACATACAATACATGTCATGACAAAATCGCATATTGAAACATATACATAAGCTCCTCACCCTACCAGAAAACGAAACACAAATATAATCAATCTCCTTCATATTAACC
>WNWK01013877.1:0-53571 GCA_009830355.1 Cherax destructor | reverse complement strand
TGGACCCATGGTGACTTACTTCACAGTGACAATCACTAAACAACCAAAAAAGACACCAAATGTATTGTGAATGTTTGAAAGAGTGCGCTGAGTAATGTTCTCTCAATGGTAAACAACGCTTCACTGGCGACCTGCGCAGGGCAGGCGCGAAGCAGGCGGACAGGTCTAATACCTTACAATACACGAGTCCAGTTTCGATACACGATATCGAAAAAAGCTTACGTTACACAATTTTTCCGTTATATGGGCCTTACGTTACTCGGGGGTCCACTGTATAAGTTAATGATCATGTCTGACATTTGTGAAATAATGATGTACATTGTAATGTCCTCTTTAATTTTAGTTTATGAATTTTGTATACATGCAAAAAGATCACAGTAATCAGGTGATATCAAAATATGCAAGACAACCACTATGAAAAAATAGAGGAATTCCAAGCGCTTTCGTGACTACTCACATTATCAAGGAACTATAAAAGGAAACATGACAAGAGGACTTATATAAGGGGCAAGACTACACCTCACAGTCACACCACACTAACAAAGACTACACCTCACAGTAGCGTAAAAAAAAAAAAAAAAAAAATACTCCTTTTATCAAGCTATTCCATCAGAATGGCAACATAGTATGTTGGATCATTGCTATAATAAACTCAGAAGAATTTGTAATAATCTCAAAAACAAGCTACAAAGAAAATTAGATAATTTAATTGAAAATAGTGATTGGACAAAGCACGCTAATAACAATTTGTAATTAACTTATCAGATGAAATATTAGATAAAAATAAACTGCTGCTCTTGGTTTCGTTTAAGTTTGCAACTTCAAAAACTTAATAATGTTGAAATTGCAAAAGCCTTTTGTAATTTAGAAAATCCTCTGATTTATCCACTGATGAAATTAATATTAGTAAGGGATGGTATATAGCTCAATGTTAAAACAAAATATTCCCAATTGCCCTCAAAGATTTTTAAGTCTTATGATTCACTTTTGAATAATAAAATTTTGCGTCTTACTAAAGCAGATAAAATAAATGCAATTGTAATTATGAAAGAAACCGATTACCAAGATAAAATGAATAACCTCCTAGATGATTTGAAACCTATTCTAAACTTAGAAAGAATCCCTAGAAACTGTTAACAGCAATTTCAATAAAACAATAAACATCTATTGAAGGGCAAAGATGAATTAATTAAAATTACTTCCACTAATCCATCTTTCCTTATATGTATGGATTAATAAAAACACACAAACCTGGTAATCCTGTTAGACCAATTATTAGCTCTATAGGTTCAGTTTCTTATAAACTTTCTAAATGGCTTGTTGATATTTTGAGCCCAATTGTTGGAAAAATTTATAATTTTAATGTTAAAAACAACTTAGATTTAGTTGATAAATTAAGCACCTTGACTGATTTAAATGATTTCAATATGGTTAGTTTTGATGTTACTATAGCTTGTGCAGGTGCTGACTGTCACCTCATTGCAGTTTCCCTCCAGCATGCCATCAACCAACCCCTGTGGTTTAGCGCTTCTATTTGATTATAATAATAATAATAATAATGCCATCAACCAGGTTTCTGATTGGGCCACCACTCACGGGTTTAAATTTTCTAGTGGCAAAACTCATCAAATTAAGTTCACTAGACGTTCAGTGGTCTCTGATCATCCATTGTACCTATATGGCTCACTTATCCCAGAACATGATACAGTCAGGTTTCTCGGCCTCCTGTTTGACCACAGATTGTCCTGGAAACCTCACATTACCTCTCTGAAGGCGACTTGTCATAGCCAGCTGAACCTCCTTAAAACCCTAGCACATCTTTCATGGGGGGCTGATCGTAGAACCCTCCTTCGTCTACATTCGGCCCTAATTCTATCGAAACTCGATTATGGTGACCAGATATATTCGGCAGCCTCTCCTGCCACTCTTTCCAGCCTTAATCCCATCCATCACCAGGGATTATGCTTATGCCTTGGTGCTTTTCGTTCTTCCCCCGGGTTTAAAGCCTCTATGTGAAGCGAACATTCCATCCTTGTCTGATCGTCGTGATGCACATTGCATTCGCTATTATATTCGCTCTCATGACCTCCGCAATCCTTCCATGTATAGGATTGTCACAGATGTTTGTAGACGCTCGTTATTTGTTCGTCACCCCTGTTTACTTCGTCCCTTTTCTCTTCGTCTGCATTCACTCTTGTCTTCCTTCAGCTTCTGCCTATATATGTTCATGTGGCTCATTGTCACCCTTTCCTCTACCCCCTTGGGAAGTTCCTACTGTCCATGTCTGTTCTATTCTCTACCTTGTGCAAAGCCCAACTGCCTACGGCGGCTTCTCGCTCTTTCTTTCAGACCATTTCCGTTCTCATTCCCATGCCATTGCAGTATGCAGTATACACTGATGGTTCAAAGTCATCTGACGGCGTTGGATTCGCAGCAGTTTCAACAGCATCATACGAGGCATCTATTACCCTCGGCTAGCATATTTACGGCTGAATTGTATGCCATTCTTGTGGCACTTATCCATATTGCATCTATGCCTGTATCACCATTTGTGGTCGTTTCAGACTCCTTAGTGCTTACAGGCTATCCGTAAATGATACACCTCACCCCTAGTTCTTCGTATCCACCTTTGGTTAGCTGTAGCTTTAGCAAGCATAAAGATATTGTCTTTGTTGGGTCCCTGGTCATGTTGCTCAGGGCAATGAACAGGAAGACACTGCTGCACCTTCCAGTTTCATATAGAGGTGTTCCTTTCACGGACTATTTTGCAGCCCACCTTCGCACCAGTTGGCAACAACGCTGGTCTGACCTGCTGAATAACAAACTTCATTCTATTAAACCGGTTATAGGTTTCTGGCCTTCTTCTTGTCACCAATGTCGAGGTTGGGAGACTACACTCTCCTGTCTTCGCATTGGCCACACTCGTCTTACTCACGGGTATCTCATGGAGAGGCCCCCTGCCCTCTCTGTGAGCATTGTCAGGTTCCAGTGTCTGTTCGACATAACCTGTTGGACTGCCCTCTCTATCAATGAGCAAGCAGAATTTACCTCCAACGGTGTCTTCGCTCTCGGCCCTTTCTTTACCTTCCCTTCTTGCAGATGGACCCTCCTTTAATCCTGACTCCCCATTGACTTTTGACAGAAACTGACTTACTACACAAACTCTGAAGATTATACCTCTAGCACCTCCCTCAGTCCCTTCTACCTCGATCTCTTGCTCCCCTCCACCCCTGCACTATCCACTGTCATCTTGCACTCCATACCCTACTAATCGTCCATCTCCCTCTTACAACCCACTCCCCCTGCATCCTACAATAACCTGCAGCGCTGTATAATCCCTGTGGTTTAGCGCTTCTATTTGATTATAATAATAATAATCTATAAGATAAGATGAATTTATTTCCCAGTAAGATACATTAGTTTCAATTGTAGGTTGACATAGTAAACATCTTAAAATATTCACAAAAGAAAATAATAATACAACAGAGTAAATGGTCTTACAATAGGGTCTGTCATTATAAAGAGCAGTACAAAACATGTTAGAGGTACAAACCTACACATAAGCAGTAGTACACAACTCACGAGGTGTAGTCTACAATACCAGACCTCACTAGGAAGGTGCCTTGATACCAGTGAGGGGCTCTTGATCCAGGGAATTGACTCTGTTCTCCCTTTGAATTGAACCCATTTGCCTCAAGACCTGAGCACTATATGACACCTATGGGTTTAGTATTTCCCTGTAATAATAATAGTTAATGCTAATAATAATTTAAATATTGATCTGGGTCAAAGTCTACAGAGCAATGTTATCTGATCAGAGGTACATGAAGCCTCAGCAAGGGCTACGTGATTATTATTATAATCAAATAGAAGGGCTAAACCACAGGGGTTATACAGTGCAGAGGGGTACGTGAATGATCCCCAGGATACAATGGCATTTTATGTTATTCTTTGGTAAATTAATATTTTAAAAACTGCATGTCGATAAATTATGGATCAAGGATATTAAAAAAATCAGCTGATATATTTAGTATATCAATTCATTTTTTCCTGTCAAAAATTTTACAAGATGGGATGCATGGGTTGGGATAAATTTGGTTTGTGGTGCACAAACTAATAAAGATTAGAACACCCAGCTATAGAACCATAAAAAATACACAAATCAATAAAAAAAGAATGTGCAAGAATGGAAAATTCCCAAAAGGCATAATCCATTTTACACAATAATCTATACAACCCTTGTGGTAACCAACCATTCAGTTTTGATCCAACTGGTCTCTCCTTCACTGGCAAGTTCATCGGTTTGCTTTTCAGTGCCTAATATTTTCTGGGTAAAACTTAGAAATCAGTAATGACAAGAGAGCAAGATAGCAGGCCTGGCCCAGGAGGCTATCTCTACAATACATAATCCAAAATGTATAAATGCCAAAACCTGTATTGTATACAGTGGACCCTGGGTTTTCGTTCACCTCCAAACTTGAACAATTATGTACAGTGAACCCCTGCTATTCGAACTTAATCTGTTCCAGGAGCTAGTTCTCAACGCGAAATGTTCAAATGGCGATTTAATTTTCCCATAAGAAATAATGGAAATACAATTAATCCGTTCCTGCTGTCAGGAGGCATGACAAAATAGTACTTCACTATGAAGCTATTATCAACTCGACAGCTTATTTATCTATCACAATTCATCTAATATGACATAATAAACAATATAAATAACATAAAAACCTGATATACACTCTAGAATGAATAAAATATGTATGTCATTAGAATGTGGTGGCTGGGAGGATGGTGGTGGCGGGCATTCTTGGTCCAGCTATCAAAACATCTTCCCATTCTTTCCTCCTTCAGACATGTTAGTATAAGAGAAAACGGAGTTTGTAATGCTAACTGCATTAGATCACTTCCAGTCGGCTTCACGGAGTGAACAGAAATCATACATGTACAGGCTGGTAACAGCAACAACAACTGGTTTGTTTACAAAACTCCTGAACCTTCATTTAATCTTGTTTACTCACCTCGCACTCTACATTAAGACTGCCTCTACCACCACTGCCTCTACCACCACTGCCTCTACTACCACTGCCTCTATTACCACTGCCTCAACCACCACTGCCTCTACCACCACTGCCTCAACCACCACTGCCTCAACCACCACTGCCTCTACCATGACTGCCTCTCACTTAATGAACAAACACCAAACAATTATAATTAAGTGTGAAATGTCTGGATGAGCGTGCAGGGTATTGTTCTCTCGAGTGTAAACAAAGTGGGACTGGCTCTCCACGCCTGGCGGCGATATCGATTTTCTTGTTCTAATGACGATATGTTCTATTCCGAGCCATTCGAATAGGGGTCCACTAAGTGTATTTTTGTAGAGCTTTTGTAAGTGTATTTTGGGGATCTGAAACGACTAATTTAATTTACATTTGTCCTTATGGGAACAAATTCGTTCAGTAATGGCACTTGATCAGCATTCTGGAAAGAATTTTCAACGAAAACCGAGGGTCCACTGTGTTATTATGTCCATGGGAAAGAGCTCAGCCCAAAATGGTCACAAAGCATCACTGGAGTACAAGGCAATTAGATTGGATTCAGTGTACAGTGAAGCCTTGAGTTTCATGATTAATCCATTCCAGAGACTGCCGAAGGGCGAAATTCACGAATAGCGAAATCATTTTCCCCATAATAAATAATGTAAATCCAATTAATCCGTTTCAGACACTCAAAAGTATTAACAAAAAATACGTTTTTTAGAGATTAAATATAGATTTACATACAGAAAACAATGAGAAATAAATATAAAGAACTAATGAAATGGATAAATGAACATGTAAATCACTATTACATACCTTTATTGAAGACTCTTGTTGGGAGAGGGAGAGTGGAGACAGGACAAAATACTTAAATATGACTAGCTAATATCAACTCTACGGCTTATTTATCTATCACAATTAATCTAATATGACATAAACAATATTAATAACATAGAAACATGATATATACTCTAGAATGAATTAAAATATGTCATTACGTATGTCACCAGTGATGGTGTGTTATTCTTGTTGGGTTTATAAGGGCCACTGACATAAGCTGTATAGTGGTGCTAGTCACACTGAAACACCACTAGGCACACTGAAACAATGTACATAATTTATAAATAAGAAATATTTACACTTTAATTTATAAATAAGAATTATTTACACTTTAATTTATAAATAAGAAATATTTACACTTGGAGGAGCTGGCAGAGGGCGGCGTATGTAGTCAGTGGCCCTATGTAGTACCTCCAACAACATTACCTGGAGTTTACCTGAGAGAATTCCAGGGGTCAACGCCCCACGGCCCGGTCCGTGACCAGGCCTCATGTTGGACCAGAGCCTGATCAACCAGGCTGTAACTGCTGGCTGCACGCAGTCCAACGTACGAACCACAGCCCGGCTGGTCAGGTACCAACTTTAGGTGCCTGTCCAGTGCCTGCTTGAAGACAGCCAGGGGTTTGTTGGTAATCCCCTTGATGTATGCTGGGAGGCAGTTGAACAATCTTGGGCCCCTGACACTTATTGTGTTGTCCCTCAACATGCTAGTGGCACCCCTGCTCTTCATTGGGGGGATGTTACATCGCCTGTCGAGTCTTTTGCTTTCGTAGGGAGTGATTTTCGTGTGCAAGTTTGGTACTAATCCCTCGAGAATTTTCCATGTGTATATAATAATGTATCTCTCCCGCCTGCATTCTAGAGAGTACAGGTTTAACCACAGTTTTGCGTGCCGTGAAGGTTCTCTGCACATTTTCAAGGTCAGCAATTTCACCCGCCTTGAAAGGTGCAGTTAGTGTGCAGCAATATTCCAGCCTAGATAGAACAAGCGATCTGTAAAGTGTCAACATGGGCTTGGCATCCCTGGTTTTGAGGTTCTCATTATCCATCCTGTCATTTTTCTAGCAGATGCAATTGCTATGGTGTTATGGTCCTGAAGGTGAGATCCTCTGACATGATCACTCCCAGGTCTTTGAGATTAGTTTTTAGCTCTATTGTGTGGTTGTAATTAGTTTTGTACTCTGATGAGATTTTAATTTCTTCACTTTTTCCGTATCTGAGTAATTGAAATTCCTCATCATTGAACCTCATATTGTTTTCTGCAGCCCATTTAAAGATTTGGTTTATGTCTGCTTGGAGTCTTGCAGTGTCTTCAACGGTGGACACTCATACAGATTCGGGTGTCATCTGCAAAGGAAGACACAGCACTGTGGCTTATATCCCTGTCTATGTCCGATATGAGGATGAGGAACAGGATGGGAGCAAGTACTGTGCCTTGTGGAACAGAGCTTTTCACAGTAGCTGCCTCAGACTTTACTCTGTTGACTACTACTCTTTGTGTTCTACTTGTTAGGAAATTATAGATCCATCTACCAACTTTTCCTGTTATTCCTTTATCACGCATTTTGTGTGCTATTACACCATGGTCACACTTGTCAAAGGCTTTTGCAAAGTCTGTGTATATAACATCTGCATTCTGTTTGTCTTCTAGAGCATCCAGGACCTTGTCGTAGTGGTCCAGTAGTTGGGACAGACAGGAGCGGCCTGCTCTAAACCCATGCTGCCCTGGGTTGTGCAATTGATGGGTATCAAGATGAGTGGCGATCTTGCTTCTTAGAACCCTTTCAAAGATTTTTATGATATGGGACGTTAGTGCTATTGGTCTGTAGTTCTTTGCTATTGCTTTACTGCCCCCTTTGTGGAGTGGGGCTATGTCTGTTGTTTTTAGTAACTGCAGGACGACCCCAGTGTCCATGCTCCCTCTCCATAGGATGTTAAAAGCACGTGATAGGGGCTTCTTGCAGTTCTTGATGAACACTGAGTTCCATGAGTCTGGGCCTGGAGCGGAGTGCATGGGCATGTCATTTATTGCCTTTTCGAAGTCATTTGGCGTCGTGGTGATGTCAGATAGGCATGCGTCTGTCAAGTTCTGTGGCATTCTCATAAAAAATTCATTTAGGTCTTTGATTTTCATTCTGGTTAGTGGCTCTACTTCGGGTTTCTTTCAATTTCATTTATAGCTTTTGTTCTTCCCGCTTTCTTGATTCCTATAAGATTCCTTTAGTTTTAATTCGATGTTTGCTATTTCTCTGACTAGTGTCTCATTATGTATTTCAGATGTATTGGCCTCCTGTAGCCGCTCCGTTATTCTTTGCCTGTATAGGGAGCGCCTCTCTCCTAGTTTGCATCTTCTCCTCCTTTTCCTTAAGGGAATTTGTCTTGAGCAAACCTCTAGTGCCACAGAGTTAATTTGGTCTAGACATAGGTTAGGATCCGTGATGCTTAGGCAATCTTCCCAGTTTATATCATTTAGGACTTGGTTTACTTGGTCCCACCTTATGTTTTTGTTATTGAAGTTGAATTTGGAGAAGGCTTCCTCACGGCTGATCACATTTTTGTTGATCTGGGGCTCCCCATGCATGTCTTGACCTCTATTATGTTGTGATCTGAGTATATTGTTTTGATATGATGACATTTCGTATCAGATCATCATTGTTAGTGAAGATGAGGTCCAGCATATTCTCTAATCTTGTGGGCTCTACTATATGCTGGTTTAAGGTGAACTTGGTGCAGAGATTTAAAAGTTCATGCATGTGTGAATTTTCATCTGAGCTGCCTCCCTGGTGTTATCTCTGCTACCACATTGTTTGAATGTTCCTCCATTTTAGGTGCCTGAGGTTGAAATCCCCAGTAGCAAGATGTTGGGGGCAGGAGCTGGAAGATTTTCCAGACAGTGGTCAATTTTCAGAAGCTGTTCCTGGAATTGTTGGGACGTTGCATCCAGGGGCTTGTAGACAACCACGATGACCAGGTTTTGATTCTCGACCTTTATTGCTAATACTTCAACTACATCATTTGAGGCATTTAGTAGTTCTGAACATATAAGTGACTCTGTGATATACAGGCCAACCCCTTTTTGCCTGTTCACTCTGTCACATCTGTATAGGTTGTAGCCCGGATCCAAATTTCATTGTCCAAGTGATCTCTTATGTGGGTCTCTGTGAAAGCCGCAACATAGCATTTGACTCTGTAAGCAGTCCACCAATGTAAGGTATCTTGTTGTTTGTTGCTGGCTTTAGACCCTGTATATTAGCAAAGATGAATGTAGTTGGATTGGTGGTATTGGTGGTATGGGGGTCTTTTTCCTGGCACTAATATTTGTTGTATTGGAGTGGAGGCCATGGCTGTGATTCCACTCCAGAAATGATTGCAGTTGGTGTACAATTTCTGTCATTCCTGCCAGCTTTTTTCCTTCCTGGTACTAAAAACCTCTCTCAGAGTGGCTGTGGCTACCCGGGTTTTTGCCATGATCTGGATGTTCTGTGTCGCCTCATACCCTTTAGGTGGTATGCCTGGCAATATAAGTTATAGCACTGTCTTTCCTGAATTGATGTGTGGCACATTTCAGGGTGAAAACTTACAGGATGGGAGGTTGCATTTGCCTGTTTTTCATATGGGCACGGCATTTTCTGGGGTGATCATAATTGCATGTCCCATCTGATTTCCCAGATTTTCCATGCCTGCAGATACCAAGTGCATAATATTCACATAGGCCTGGTTTCGTTTGCCCTGGTTTTTGTGACTGTGTTCCCCATTGGTGGGTGTGTTCCTGTCTCGTGTCTGTCTTCTTCAGTCTAACAATGGAGCCTTCAACTGTTTCCGGTAATTTATCTTCAGTATTTCCCTGGGCATCCCCTTGTTTACTATCTACCATGGTATTGCTAGTTTGTAGCACTGTTTTTTGTGTGTCCTTGTCTACACCTGTTTCCCCATCATTTATTTCACTAGAGCTCCTGTCCCTCTTCAGGGCACCATCATTTATTTCTCCATTCTTACATTTACTGTCAACCATTTTAACATCTGTACCAGGGCGGTAGCACCATCTGGCCCTGATTTTTACTTTCCCAACTGTTGTTGGAGGAGTTAGTTTCGTGTTGTCCTTTTTCTATCACTTAATCACTTAACTTACTTGCTACACTGTTAACCCTTAAACGGTCCAAACGTATACACGTTCGCTCACCCAGTGCCCCAAATATTTTGATTTTTTTTTTATAGAAATAAAGAGCACATTTATAGGATAAAAAAAATTTATAGGAAAAAAAAAATTTGGGGGTCAGTACGTTTACCACCTAGATATGAGGCGGAGAAGTTGCCACTGGATGCTCACCTGACAGCAAAAGGAGTCCTGCCACTTGCAGAATTGTTGCAGATATACCTTTTTTTCTCTTTTTTTATATTTTTATATAATTTTTTATGTTCTGATAATTACAATTTATAGTAGTTCTTGTGATTTCATAGCAATCTTTGTTCTGACACTAATATTAGGTACTGAAATTGTACTCAAATAATAATAATTAATAGTGCATAATAATAATAATGATAGTGCATAAAATAATAATAAAATTAATAATAATCATAATAATAATAACTTCCCTTGAAGCATTATGTAAGATGTGTCACCACTATCATTATTGTGTCTCCACTAATGACTGGTGACATTTGATGAGGTGAGGGGTAGTCTTATCTTTTCTTATCAGTCCAGTAATGACAGTGGACATTTGATGAGCTTACACTGCTAGCTTTATTTGTGTTACCCAAACCTGTCTCTGTCTGTCTGTGTGTTTGTCTTTCTGTCTGCCTGTGTGTCTCCTCCTTTCTGTCTGCTTGTCTCAGGAGAGTAGCTCATGAACCAACGGGTATTACACATGATCACAAGCACAGTACTATAGCACTTTGTCTGGATTTTTTAGTTATCCTAGGTAATTTACACTATGTATAATTGTATTTACTATGTGTTCCTGTGGGATAGAGACAAGAGACAGATAGATACGACAGACAGGACGGAGATAGAGACAGCCAATCAGGTACCCAGCTGGCCAGCCAGTGGCCAGCCTGCCGACATCACTTTCCACTTAAAGGGGTGTTAATATGACATGACATCAGTGAATCCTTGGTGTTTGCTGCACTGTTTGCTCTAGCTGGCACTCAATTTAACTGGTGCTCCCACAAGGTACTAAGTGGTCCCAGATTTTTTAATACAGTGCACACCGAGTGTTAAGTCCCATTCTGTGCTGACGAGGCATCTCAGGCCAATCGTGCCAAATTTGGAGGCAGAAAAAATAAAACGTATATATGTTTGGGGCAGTAGCAGTACTAATGTATATATATGTTTGGACCGTTTAAGGGTTAATGCTAACTTTATCGCTGGCTGGTGCTATAGCCTTTATCGACTCCTGCTGCTATAGCCTTTATCGACTCCTGCTGCTTTAGTATCATACATATCGTAGAATCACTGAAGAAGACACATTCTTCCCACTCTCTCTTCCTCCTCCACTTTGGTACTTTGCTACGAGTTCTTTCTTGAATTCTATTGTGTTTCTCACCTTCTTTACCAAAGGGCTGGCACTAGAAGCTTTCTTTGGGCCCATGGTGGCTTATTTAGTAGTTGCAAGCACAAAAAAGAATGGAATATTACCAAATGTATCTTATGAACGCATCGGGTGATGGTCACTCATGGAGAAACAACGCAACACTGCCTCTGAATAGTGTGTGGGGCGCCTTTGTGTGAGCACGGATGGTGGAGGCCACTCTCGGACGCATACCTTACCACTGACGAATTGCGAGGCAAATCATGAACCGCATGAAAAGTTACCAAAAGGCAAAATTCACGAAGCAAGAACCTCACAAAACTCAAGGGTCCACTGTATATTTAATTAGGAGGAAGAATTAAACCTGTAAGGGTTATATAGCACCTGGGAATGGAAAGCATTCAGGTCTGACAAAAAGGAAGGATAAGTAAAATTCTCTGGATCAAGATCTCCCTTACTAGCATCAAGGTTAGTAAGAGGCATCTTGAAGGATGGCTTGATCCAAGGAAGGGTAGGGTAGTTCCACTTTCTCACTGACAAGGCAACTCCCTTGAAAAGATTCTAGAGCTGTAAACCTTCATGACTGACTTGCATGACTTGAGGTATATATTTAATGGGTTTCAAAATGTTAAGCTTGACCATTATATTTTATATTACTGTACATTATTTTGGTTACCTTAAGGTAAACCTTGGTGGGAAATTTGTATGTACAGTGGACCCCTGGTGTTCGTCCTGCTCCAAACTCGCCCTTTTATGTAAGTGTATTTTTTAAATGTTTTTATAAGTGTATTTTTGGGGTTCTAAAAGGACTAGTCTACTTTACATTATTCCTTATGGGAAAAAAATTGTTTGGTAATGGCACTTGAACAGCATTCTGGAACAAAAAAAAATCACGAAAACCGGGGGTCCACTGTATATGTAATATCTAAAATTCCATATATTTTTCATATACAGTGGACCCCGACTATCGGCCGGTTCGTGTTTCGAGTTTTTCGGCCCAATTTTTCCCTGACTATCAGCCTGCATACCAGACCTGTCCGTCTGCCCCACGCCTCCCCGCACAGGCATCGTGAGCTAGTCTAGCTTTGTTTACCATTGAGTGAACATTACCGGACTTCTGCGCCAGCCTTCGTCGGGTGTGGACGTCTCTCTCTCGCCTGAGTATCAGTGACAAATTTCCCCCGTTCTCTCTGGGACGCTTGTCCTCATCTATTTTGCCCGCCGGGCACTCTACAGGAGGGGCACCTGTTCATCAGCTTACTTTTAGCCAGCTCCATTTTTTCCGCTCTGCGTTAAATTATTTAACGGTCTTTGGTGGGAAGCCGGTTGCTGTACTCAGGTGGGGGTGTGGGGGTCCTGCTTTGCTGGGGCTTGGCAAGGGGGTCCACCGGACCTAATCGGAAACTTTCAAGTTTCTATCTATTTACAAAGGAACTTTTGTTCCTTTTCTTTCCTCGCCCAGCCTTGGGCAACAAATCTTTCTCGTGCTATCGAGAGGTCGGGCTCGATACGGCTTAGGCTGTCAGTGGCCCAATAAAACCCCAACGAAGAAGAAGAAGTGAACATTACCCAGTGCGCTCATTCAAACATTTCACAATAAATTTATTGTGTTTATTGCTTGTTTAGTGATTGTCACTGTGAAATAAGTCACCATGGGTCCTAGTGGCACCCCTGTGGTAAAGGAAGTGAGGAACACCATCGAACTGAAGAAAGAGATAGTAGAAAAATATGAGAGTGGTGTAAGTGTAGGGAAGCTTGCCAGGATGTACAACAAAAACAAATCTACTATCACCTCTATCCTGGCAAAAAGAAAAGAAATCAAGGAAGCTAATGTTGCAAAAGGTGTTGATATGTTAACGAAAAATAGATCACAAACAGTGGATGAGGTTGAGAAGTTGTTGCTGATGTGGATCAATGAAAAACAGATAGTGGGTGATAGTGTTTCCATGGTGATAATTTGTGAAAAGGCAAGGCAGTTGCATGCAGATCTTGTCAAGACAATGCCTGAAACCAGTGCTGATGTGAGTGATTTTAAGGCCAGCAGCTGGTTTGACAGATTTAGAAAATGTAGTGGCATACACAAGTGTTGCAAGGCATGGTGAGGCAGCCAGCTCAGACAAACGTGCTGCTGAAAAGTTTGTGACTGAATTTAAGGGGTTCGTAGACACTGAAAAATTCAAACCCCAACAAGTGTTTAATTGTGATGAAACAGGCCTCTTTTGGAAGAAAATGCCAAAGAGGACCTACATTACAGAGGAGGAAAAGGCACTGCCAGGACACAAGCCTATGAAAGACAGGCTAACTCTCATGTTCTGTAGTAATGCTAGTGGGGATTTTAAAGTGAAGCCTTTACTGGTGTATCACTCTGAAAATCCCAGTGTTCAAGAAAAAACAATGTCACCAAGAGTAAATTGTGTGTGTTTTGGAAGGCTAACACTAAGGCATGGGTCACGAAGCAAATTTTCATAGAGTGGGTCCATCAAGTGTTTGGCCCCAGTGTGAAAAAATACCTACAGGAAAAGAAATTGGGACTCAAGTGCCTCCTGGTACTTGGACAATGCTCCTGCTCATCCTCACAACTTGGGAGACTATTTATCTGAGGAGTGAGTTTCATCACAGTGAAGTTCTTGCCTCCTAACACCACTCCTCTCATCCAGCCCATGGACCAGCAGGTCATTTCTAACTTAAAAAAACTATACACAAAAGCAGTGTTTCAAAAGTGCTTTGAAGTGACCTCGGACACTCAGTTGACCCTAAGAGAGTTCTGGAAAGATCACTTCAGTATCCTCCATTGCATAAGCCTTATAGGTAAGGCTTGGGAGGGAGTGACTTCCAGGACTTTGAACTCTGCTTGGAGACAATTGTGGCCGGATTGTGTCCAACAGAGGGATTTTGAAGGGTTTGAGGCTGACCCTGACGACCCTGTGCCTGTTGTGGAAGGTATTGTGGCATTGGACAAGTCCCTGGGGTTGGAGGTGAGTGGCGAGGATATGGAAGAGTTGGTGCAGGACCACAGGGAAGAGCTAATCACTGAAGAGCTGCAAGAGCTTCATCTGGAACAGCATCAGACCACAGTAGAAGAAATTGATTCACAGGAGGAGGAAGATGGACTGGGTGAGGTGTCTTCTTCATAGATTAAAGAAATTTGTTCGATGTGGAATGAGGTGCAAAGTTTCATTGAAAAATTTCACCCTGAGCAAGCTGAAATAAGCCATCTCTGCAACAAGTTCAGTGACAGAGCTATATTCCACTTCAGGGACATGTTAAAGAGGCGCCAGAAACAGGACTCTTGACAGTTATTTTTCGAGAAAGGGGTCCAGTGACTCAAGCTGGTCCTAGTGCCAGTAAAAGACCAAGAAGGGAAGTAACCCCAGATAGGGCTTTGATACCTGAAGTCCTAATGGAGGGGGATTCCCCTTCCAAAGAATAAGTGCTCCCTCACTCCTCCCTATCTTCCAGATGCCAGCAAGTCTCTTCAATAAAGGTAAGTAAATGTTATTTTAAATATAAATTATATTAATTTAATAAATGTTGTTATGTGTTCTTATTATGTGTTTTGTGTATGTAAAACTATAGTTATTCTTGAAAAAATGTATTTTTTGTGAATATTTTTGGATGTCTGGAACGGATTAATTGTATTTACATTATTTCTTATGGGAAATAATGGTTTGACTATCGGCCAGTTCGAGTTGAGGCCTAGCTCCTGGAACGGATTACGGCTGATAGTCAGGGGTCCACTGTATAATTAAGACAATTTAGGATTAACATCAAACAAACTTGAATAATTATAGACCAATATCTAATTTACCACTGCTTTCTAAAATCTTCGAAAAATTAATTCATAGACAGATCTATTCCTACCTCGTCTCACACAACGTACTCAACACCTGTCAGTTTGGATTCTGGACCAACAAGAGCACAAATGATGCTATTATACACATGCTAGAGTTAATGTACACCGCACTTGAGAAGAAAGAAGTCCCACTGGAAATCTTCATTGATCTACACAAAGCTTTTGATACAGTCGACCATGACTTACTGCTCACAAAATTAGCACACTATGGTATAAGAGGGCACTCACTCAACTACCTAAAGTCATACCTTAGTAACAGAAGCCAATACGTGTACATAAATGGAGCGAACTCTTCCACACAACAAATTACAGTCGGAGTCCCTCAAGGAAGTGTACTGGGTCCACTCCTATTCCTCATTTACATCAATGACCTACCAAATGCATCACAACTACTCAAACCCATATTATTTGCAGATGACACAACGTATGTCTTCTCTCACCCAAATCCAGTCATACTGGCCAACACTGTTAATGCCGAATTACAGAAAATATCAACATGGATGACGACTAATAAGCTTACTCTCAGTACTGACAAGACCTACTTCATACAGTTTGGAAACAGAGCCACAAATGTTCCACTTAACATAACACTCAATGGTTCACGCATCACAAGATTCACAGAGGGAAAATTCCTAGGAATCCACATTGACAGTAGCCTTAAATTCCAAACACACATACAACAAATTTCCAAGAAAATCTCAAAGACAGTAGGCATATTATCAAAGATACACTATATATTATCAAAGATACGACTTCAGGATGTACATGTTTATAGAGGGGCCACAGATATATCAGATCACTTTTTAGTTATAGCTACAGTGGGAGTAAAAGGTAGATGGGATACACGGAAAATAGAAGCAGTAAGTAAGAGAGAGGTGAAGGTTTATAAACTAAAAGAGGAGGCAGTTAGGGTAAGATATAAACAACTATTGGAGGATAGATGGGCTAGTGAGAGTGTAGGCAATGGGGTCGAAGATGTATGGGGTAGATTTAAAAATGTAGTGTTAGAGTGTTCAGCAGAAGTTTGTGGTTACAGGCGAGTGGGTGCGGGAGGGAAGAAGAGCGATTAGTGGAATGATGATGTAAAGAGAGTAGTAAGGGAGAAAAAGTTAGCATATGAGAGGTTTTTACAAAGTAGAAGTGATGCAAGGAGGGAAGAGTATATGGAGAGAAAAAGAGAGGTTAAGAGAGTGGTGAAGCAATGTAAAAAGAGAGCAAATGAGAGAGTGGGTGAGATGTTATCAACAAATTTTGTTGAAAATAAGAAAAAGTTTTGGAGTGAGATTAATAAGTTGAGAAAGCCTAGGGAACAAATGGATTTGACAGTTAAAAATAGGAGAGGAGAGTTATTAAATGGAGAGTTAGAGGTATCGGGAAGATGGAGGGAATATTTTGAGGAGTTGTTAAATGTTGATGAAGATAGGGAAGCTGTGATTTCGTGTATAGGGCAAGGAGGAATAACATCTTGTAGGAGTGTGGAAGAGCCAGTTGTGAGTGTGGGGAAGTTCGTGAGGCAGTGAGTAGAATGAAAGGGGGTAAGGCAGCTGGGATTGATGGGATAAAGATAGAAATGTTAAAAGCAGGTGGGGATATAGTTTTGGAGTGGTTAGTGCTATTATTTAATAAATGTATGGAAGAGGGTAAGGTACCTAGGGATTGGCAGAGAGCGTGTATTGTTCCTTTGTATAAAGGCAAAGGGGACAAAAGAGAGTGCAAAAATTATAGGGGAATAAGTCTGTTGAGTGTACCTGGTAAAGTGTATGGTAGAGTTATTATTGAAAGAATTAAGAGTAAGACAGAAAGCAGGATAGCAGATGAACAAGGGGGCTTTAGGAAAGGTAGGGGTGTGTAGACCAAGTGTTTACAGTGAAACATATAGGTGAACAGTATTTGGATAAGGGTAAAGAGGTTTTTGTGGCATTTATGGATTTGGAAAAGGCGTATGATAGGGTGGATAGGGGGGCAATGTGGCAGATGTTGCAGGTGTATGGAATAGGAGGTAGGTTACTGAAAACAGTGAAGAGTTTTTATGAGGATAGTGAGGCTCAAGTTAGAGTGTGTAGGAGGGAAGGGGACTATTTCCCAGTAAAAGTGGGCCTTAGACAAGGATGTGTGATGTCACCGTGGTTGTTCAATATATTTATAGATGGGGTTGTAAGAGAAGTGAATGCGAGGGTCTTGGCAAGAGGTGTGGGGTTAAAAGATAAAGAATCAAATACAAAGTGGGAGTTGTCACAATTGCTTTTGCTGATGACACTGTGCTTTTGGGAGATTCTGAAGAGAAGTTGCAGAGGTTGGTGGATGAATTTGGTAGGGTGTGTAAAAGAAGAAAATTGAAAGTGAATATAGGAAAGAGTAAGGTGATGAGGATAACAAAAGATTAGGTGACGAAAGATTGGATATCAGATTGGAGGGAGAGAGTATGGAGGAGGTGAATGTATTCAGATATTTGGGAGTGGACATGTCAGCAGATGGGTCAATGAAGGATGAGGTGAATCATAGAATTGATGAGGGAAAAAGGGTGAGTGGAGCACTTGAGTCTGTGGAGACAAAGAACTTTGTCCATGGAAGTAAAGAAGGGAATGTATGAGAGTATAGTTATACCAACACTCTTATATGGGTGTGAAGCATGGGTGATGAATGTTGCAACGAGGAGAAGGCTGGAGGCAGTGGAGATGTCATGTCTGAGGTCAATGTGTGGTGTGAATATAATGCAGAGAATTCGGAGTTTGGAAATTAGGAGGAGGTGCGGGATTACTAAAACTATTATCCAGAGAGCTGAGGAGGGGTTGTTGAGGGGTTCGGACATGTAGAGAGAATGGAACGAGACAGAATAACTCGAGAGTGTATAAATCTGTAGTGGAGGGAAGGCGGGGTAGGGGTCGGCCTAGGAAAGGTTGGAGGGAGGGGTAAAGGAAGTTTTGTGTGCGAGGGCTTGGACTTCCAGCAAGCATGTGTGAGCGTATTTGATAGGAGTGAATGGAGACAAATGGTTTTAATACTTGACGTGCTGTTGGAGTGTGAGCAAAGTAACATTTATGAAGGGATTCAGGGAAACCGGCAGGCCGGACTTGAGTCCTGGAGATGGGAAGTACAGTGTCTGCACTCTGAAGGAGGGGTGTTAATGTTGCAGTTTTATAACTGTAGTGTAAAGCACCCCTCTGGCAAGACAGTGATGGAGTGAATGATGATGAAAGTTTTTCTTTTTCGGGCCACCCTGCCTTGGTGGGAATCCGCCGATGTGTTAATAATAAAAAAAAATATATAAAAAACTACTGTATCATTCACTCATCTATCCTTATCTCACCTATGGAATCTGTGCATGGGGATCAACAACATTAAATCACCTTAGACCACTCATAACCCAGTAAAAGGCTGCAGTCAGAATGATAACAAATTCCCACTCTAGACAGCATACTCCACCAATATTCAAAAGCCTAAAACTACTCACCATAAAGAACATTCACACTTATTCTTGTGCCTACTACATACATAGAACTCTACACTCTAATATAAACCCTCCGCTCAAAATTCTCCTCACCAACTTTAATAGGACCCATGACCACAACACAAGACACAGATCACTTTTTGATATACCCCGAGTCCATATCAACCTATGTAAAAATTCTATGCACATAAAGGGCCCCAGAATCTGGAATTCATTACCAGTAAATACTAAAATAACCTTGTCTGAAAATCAATTCAAGACTCTTCTCAAAAACCACCTACTCACCCTAAACTAAATACTCATACTGTAAATTACTTTAAAAAATGCTCATTGTTATTTTCCTATAAGATAATTTCACTTTTTACTATTATGTTACCATCCTACTAAACACTTGTTACAATGTAATATCATCATATTGTAATTTGAACAATCTAATATTTAAATAAAACAAAATAAATTTCTCTAGTATTATGTACATAGTCTATAAGCCATTAGATTAAGCTACCCTTAATGCCATGGCATGTTAGTGGCTCTCCTTGCACTTCAGTTTATGATTGTAATTATAAAAACTCAATGTAAACTTGCAATGAAATAAAAATTGTTGTTGTTAATGAAAAAGTACTATAACAAGTGTTTTAAGATAAACATTTGCACTGCACTGCCTTGATCAACCGTCAGTCTTCATTTAATCATGAGATCCTGGAAGTGTTTGAGCAAGGCTTCCCCAGACAGCTGTGTGTTGGCTGACGCTTCTTTGGCCAAATTCAGAATGATGACTTCTTCCTTCAATTTGAGGAGCATATTTATCCTCTGCTTAAAGTTGGGAAGCCCCTGCATCTTCTCACTCTCTATCATTAGTTCAATATATTCCGTGGTAGAGAGTGGATTGGGCTTGAGGGCGATCTCTTCCAGCCGCTGCACATGACCCTGTACCTGCTTGATCATACTCAGGAGAAGCTTGGAATGGTTAACAATATCATCTTGAATTGCCTGGATAATTTTCTCCTTTAATGTTTTCCCTACAGAAGCATTCTGGTAACGGTTGAGCAATTCCTGGACTGTTCTGATTTCAGTAACATATGTGATAAGAAATCGGAACTCCATGTGAAAATGAACATCAAAGGGGCACAGAGCAGGACAAACCTTGCACATCCCATTTTTCATTGCTGCACACCTTAACTTATCAACATTTTTAGGAAGGTGACATGGATAATGACACGTGAAACTGCACTTCATACAGTTTGTTACACATTCTTCTGGTTTCAAATTTATTTTTTCTATTTTGGGAACATCCACATTCACATAATGGTCCATGCATCCTCTCATCTCATCATCTAGTCGAGCTAACATGTCCTTTTCTTTATTGAGATTTGACAACTTGCTAAGACCAAGGTGAATCTGCTGCTGCAAGCCAGTCAGAACAGTTTGCAGATATCTTCTTTCCTCCAATACTTCTTTAGTTAATGTCAAGCTGGAAGGAAATGTCTGCCCAAGCTTTGTAAAGAAATTGTTCATGTTACGCTGAGCCATATCCCAGTATTGTGCACTCATTGACACATCATCATCATCACAATCAGAGTCACCTGATTGTGATAAACCTTCTAAAGTATTCTTGGCATATAAGGCACTATTATTAAATTTATATACCTCACCATGACACATTTTGGCTTCTTTTATTGCTGCAAGAACAGGAGGCTTCCTTGCATCAGCAAAAGTTGCCATAATGAAAATGTTATCTTTTATGTTCTTACCAAAGATTGAAGCCAGACCTTCATACACGTATCTCTGTGTCTGTGTGAGACGTGTGGCGGATGCAGGGATCACAAACCCCACACCATCTACCTGATCAATTCCATAGTCTTGTTTGAGGAACATTTCAATTTGGGTAAACATCTGACGATCACGCATAATGCCTCGAGTGTCCCCAAACCCAGGTGTATCAATGAGGACATAACTATATTCAAAAGGCATTCCTGGCAGGTGGTGGAAGCTAAAGGCAGTTATATAATCAGTCTGACTCTGTGCCTCCGACCTACCCGAGTCCACATCATCCACCAGAATAAAGCGGAAATCATCTTCAAAATCAACTCGAAGGATGTAGTTGACCATAGCATTAATTAGAGTGGTCTTCCCAGTGCCAGTTGCACCCACCAATAATATCACCTTTGTGGGACTGTTTGTTGGTGTGCCAATTGAGAGTTTCTGCACTTTGTTAACTTCATCCTTGTGATCAACAGTCATGCTGAGTTTACCAATGAGCATTCCCTCTTTTCTTTGGAAAGTCTTACAATACTTTCTCTTAACTGTTTCTTTTAGAGAGAGTTCTCGAACTGGAGCACTTTTCTTGAAACTGCCCTCTGGAGATGAATCAGATCTTGCATTCTATAAAGTAAGAAGGAATATTAATTAAAAAAAAAAATGAACATTTACTATATACAGTACAGTGGACCCCCGAGTTTCGTAAAAACTTCACTCCTGAAGTCTGCTCAAGTGCCATTACCGAACGAATTTACTCCCTTAAGGAAAAATTTCACGTAGGTTAGTCTATTTCAGACCCCCAAAAATACACTTCCACAAGAACTTACAAAATTATACTTACATAATTGCACGATTTCCGGGGTATTCGTTAACCGAGGGTCCACTGTATTGTGAAACACAAATGAAGGTATAGCCATAGCCACATTTATGATACTAACACTATGTAAGATAATATAAATGCAGACAACATACTCCACCAATATTCAAAAACCTAAACTTACTCACCATACAAGACATCCATACTTTTTACTGTGCCTAGAACACTCTATGCAAATATTAACCCACCACTCAAACTTCTCCTTACCAATTTTAACAGGACACATGACCATAACACTAGACACAGATCACTCCTCTATGTTCCCCGTGTCCATCTAACACTATGTAAAAACTCAATGCATATAAAAGGCACGAAAATTTGGAATTCATTACCTGTCATTGCCAAAGAAACCCTGCCTTTACCCCAATTCAAAACGATGCTAAAAAACCACCTTCTCACCCAAACCTAAGTGCTCAATATCACACATTCCCAACAAAGTAGAATAATCACTTAATGTAAAAACCTGACTAATTACTTAAATGTAAAAACCTGTTATGAATAATACATACTAAGCTAACTATTTCCATAACATTTACATTATAATGACCACGTAAACTGTAACTGCAATGCAATTAATTGTTTTAAATTGTTATCTCACTCAATTAGTTGCATTGCTACAATTAATTGATATGTTCAACTTATATTCAAACTTTATAACTTAGATACGCAATTATACTTATTTTATAAATTATCAACCATAACTTTTTACCATGTAGTCTATAATTAAGTAGTCCTAAGAATGCCCGCAATGCACAGCATATTAGGGGCTTTTGGCATGTACATCTCATTAATACCTATGTATCTTGTCTACCCAACCATGTATCATTGTACCATGTCTCAATAAAGTATTATTATTATTATTATTATTATTATTATAATGTTAGAGTTTTAGGTCTCCCTTTCCCTTCAATGCCTCTTTGTGCCAGTTTATGGGTTCTTGATCCAAGGAACTGGATTTATCCTCCCTTTCCCTGGATCAAACCTGAATGCCTCCCATTCCCTAGGCACTGTATGACCCCTAAGGGTTTAGCACACTCCCTCTGAGTAAAATAAATGTTGATATAAGTGGTAGTTTATGCACCTGGAGAAGAGAGAAGTGTAGAGGAGAGAGAGAGATTTTGGGAAATGTTGAGTGAGTGTGTGGGGAGTTTTGAACCAAGTGAGAGAGTAATTGTGGTTGGGGATCTTAATGCTAAAGTGGGTAAAAATGTTGTGGAGGGAGTAGTAGGTAAATTTGGGGTACCAGGGGTAAATGTAAATGGGGAACCATTAATTGAGCTATGTGTAGAAAGAGGTTTGGTAATAAGTAATACATATTTTATGAAAAAGAGGATAAATATACAAGGTATGATATAGCACGTAAGGAAAGTAGTTTGTTGGATTATGTATTGGTGGATAAAAGGTTGATGGGTAGGCTTCAGGATGTACATGTTTATAGAGGGGCAACAGATATATCATATTATTTGGTTGCAGCTACAGTTAGAGTAAAAGGTAGATGGGACAAAAAGAAAATGGCAACAGGAAGTAAGAGAGAGGTAAAAGTGTATAAACTAAGGGAGGAGGAAGTTAGGGTGAGATATAAGCAACTATTGGCAGAAAGGTGGGCTAGTGCAAGTATGAGTAGTGGGGGGGTTGAAGAGATTTGGGATAGTTTTAAAAATGCAGTATTAGAATGTGGGGCAGAAGTTTGTGGCTATAGGAGGGTGGGTGCAGGAGGAAAGAGGAGTGAGTGGTGGAATGAAGAAGTAAAGGGTGTGATAAAAGAGAAAAAGGTAGCTTACGAGAGGTTTTTACAAAACAGAAGTGTTAATAGAAGAGCAGAGTATATGGAGAGTAAAAGAAAGGTGAAGAGAGTGGTGAGAGAGTGCAAAGAAGAGCGGATGAAAGAATGGGAGAGGCTCTGTCAAGAAATTTTGCTGAAAACAAGAAAAATTTTGGAGTGAGATAAACAAGGTAAGAAAGCCTAGGGAACGAATGGATTTGTCAGTTAAAAACAGAGTAGGGAGTTAGTAGATGGGGAGCTGGAGGTATTGGGTAGATGGCGGGAATATTTTGAGGAACTTTTAAATGTCGATGAAAAAGGAGGCGGTAATTTCATGTACTGGCCAGGGAGGTACAACATCGTTTAGGAGTGAAGAAGAGCAGGATGTGAGTGTGGGGGAGGTGCGTGAGGCATTACGTAGAATGAAAGGGGTAAAGCAGCTGGAACTGACGGGATCATGACAGAAATGTTAAAAGCAGGGGGGGATATAGTGCTGGAGTGGTTGGTATTTTTGTTTAATAAATGTATGAAAGAGGGGAAGATACCTAGGGATTGGCAGAGAGCATGTATAGTTCCTTTATATAAAGGGAAGAGGGATAAAAGAGAGTGTAAAAATTATAGGGGAATAAGTTTACTGAGTATACCAGGTAAAGTGTATGGCAGGGTTATTATTGAAAGAATTAGAGGTAAGACAGAGAGTAGGATTGCAGATGAGCAAGGAGGCTTTAGAGTGGGTAGGGGATGTGTAGATCAAGTGTTTACAGTGAAGCATATATGTGAACAGTATTTAGATAAAGGTAGAGAAGTTTTTATTGCATTTATGGATTTAGAAAAGGCATATGATAGAGTGGATAGGGGAGCAATGTGGCAAATGTTGCAAGTGTATGGAATAGGTAGTAAGTTACTAAAGGCTGTAAAGAGTTTTTATGAGGATAGTGAGGCTCAGGTTAGGGTGTGTAGGAGAGAGGAGATTACTTCCCGGTAAAAGTAGGTCTTAGACAGGGATGTGTAATGTCACCATGGTTGTTTAATATATTTATAGATGGGGTTGTAAAAGAAGTAAATGCTAGGGTGTTGGGGAGAGGGGTGGGATTAAATTATGGAGAATTAAATGCAAAATGGGAGTTGACACAGTTACTTTTTGCTGATGATACTGTGCTTATGGGAGATTCTAAAGAAAAGTTGCAAAGGTTAGTGGACGAGTTTGGGAGGGTGTGTAAAGGTAGAAAGTTGAAAGTGAACATAGATAAGAGTAAGGTGATGAGGGTATCAAACGATTTAAATAAAGAAAAATTGGATATCACATTGGAGGGATTATGGAAGAAGTAAATGTTTTCAGATATTTGGGAGTTGACGTGTCAGTGGATGGGTTTATGAAGGATGAGGTTAACCATAGAATTGATGAAGGAAAAAAGGTGAGTGGTGAGTTGAGGTATCTGTGGAGACAAAAAACGTTATCCATGGAGGCAAAGAAGGGAATGTACGAAAGTATAGTGGTACCAACACTCTTATATGGGTGTGAAGCATGGGTTGCAAATGCTGCAGCGAGGAGGAGGCTGGAGGCAGTGGAGATGTCCTGTCTAAGGGCAATGTGTGGTGTAAATATTATGCAGAAAATTCGGAATGTGGAAATTTGGAGAAGGTGTGGAGTTACTAAAAGTATTTGTCAGAGGGCTGAAGAGGGGTTGTTGAGGTGGTTTGGTCATTTAGAGAGAATGGATCAAAGTAGAATGACTTTGAGAGCGTATAAATCTGTAGGGGAAGGAAGGCGAGGTAGGGGTCATCCTAGAAAAGGTTGGAGGGAAGGGGTAAAGGAGGTTTTGTGGGCGAGAGGCTTGGACTTCCAGCAAGCATGTGTGAGCGTGTTAGATAGGAGTGAATGGAGACGAATGGTTTTTGGGACATGACGATCTGTTGGAGTGTGAGCAGGGTAACATTTTGTGAAGGGATTCAGGGAAACCAGTTAATTGATTTAGTTGGACTTGAGTCCTGGAAATGGGAAGTACAATGCCTGCACTTTAAAGGAGGGGTCTGGGATAGTGACAGCTGGGAGGGACTATTCTCAGCTGTCGTATCTGAGTGTGGTGAAAGTGTTGAATGATGATGAAAGTATTTTCTTTTTGGGGATTTTCTTTCTTTTTGGGTCACCCTGCCTCGGTGGGAGACGGCCGACTTGTTGAAAAAAAAAAAAAATGTGGTAGACAGCAACCATCCATGGAGGTACTACCATCCTGTTAAATGAGTGTAAAATGGAAACCTGTTAAAAGCTTGGCACTCTAGCAGGATTGCTGATCTTTTCTGTTACATGATTTGTCTTCCTTCAATTTCACCTTACATGGTTCCCACCTTCACTTTCACCTCACATAGTTCCCACCTTCACTTTCACCTCACATGGTTCCCACCTTCACTTTCACCTCACATGGTTCCCACCATCACTTTCACCTCACATGGTTCCCACCTTTACTTTCACCTCACATGGTTCCCACCTTCACTTTCACCTCACATGGTTCCCACTGTCACTTTCACCTCACATGGTTCCCACCTTCACTTTCACCTCACATAGTTCCCACCTTCACTTTCACCTCACATGGTTCCCACCTTCACTTTCACCTCACATGGTTCCCACCATCACTTTCACCTCACATGGTTCCCACCTTTACTTTCACCTCACATGGTTCCCACCTTCACTTTCACCTCACATGGTTCCCACTGTCACTTTCACCTCACATGGTTCCCACCTTCACTTTCACCTCACATGGTTCCCACCTTCACTTTCACCTCACATGGTTCCCACCTTCACTTTCACCTCACATGGTTCCCACCTTCACTTTCACCTCACATGGTTCCCACCTTCACTTTCACCTCACATGGTTCCCACCTTCACCTCACATGGTTCCCACCATCACTTCACCTCATGGTTCCCACCTTCACTTTCACCTCACATGGTTCCCACCTTCACCTCACATGGTTCCCACTGTCACTTTCACTTCACATGGTTCCCACCTTCACTTTCACCTCACATGGTTCCCACCTTCACTTTCACCTCACATGGTTCCCACCTTCACTTTCACCTCACATGGTTCCCACCTTCACCTCACATGGTTCCCACCTTCACTTTCACCTCACATGGTTCCACCTTCACTTTCACCTCACATGGTTCCCACCTTCACTTTCACCTCACATGGTTCCCACCTTCACTTTCACCTCACATGGTTCCCACCTTCACTTTCACCTCACATGGTTCCCACCTTCACTTTCACCTCACATGGTTCCCACATTCACTTTCACCTCACATGGTTCCCACCTTCACTTTCACCTCACATGGTTCCCACCTTCACTTTCACCTCACATGGTTCCCACCTTCACTTTCACCTCACATGGTTCCCACCTTCACTTTCACCTCACATGGTTCCCACTGTCACTTTCACCTCACATGGTTCCCATCTTCACTTTCACCTCACATGGTTCCCACCTTCACTTTCACCTGGTCTTAGATTTCTCAAAGGCATGAAGAGGGTGTGGGGAACCCAAACAGTTCTGCCGAAGACAAAAATATTGGCAGGTGTGTATCTGAAGGCACGAAAAATTGTGTGTCAAATACAGTTATCACCTGCATACTAGTAAGCTAGATAAAAGATTTATTTTAGCATGATACAATGTTTGTACAGAGATGGGTGACATATGGTGGTACATGCAGAAAGCCCATAGTTATGCAGAACATTTTGGGCAAGCTATAAAGTTGGACACAGTTAAATGGCTAATATTTGTTCTGAATATGTATACAGTGGGCCCCCGAGTTTCGGTCACCTCGGAAATCGAACAATTATGTAAGTGTAATATTGTAAGTGCTTTTGTAAGTGTATTTTTGGTGGTCTGAAATGGACTAACCTACTTGACATTATTCCTTAAGGGAGTAAATTCGTTCGGTAATGGCACTTGAGCAGCCTTCTGGAATGAATTATGACCGAAACTCGGGGGTCCACTGTACTGTAAATGTACAATGCAAAATTTGTATTTTATATTACTGTACATGCTTTCAACATAAAAATATGCAATAGTGTAAATACTGATATACTGTATAAGTGAATTCTCACAAGGGAGTAAATAATGCAGAACACTGCCAGGATGACTAGAGGTTAGTTTACAATATTGTACCTGACCAGAAGAGTTGCTTGATAGGTTCCCCTGGCTAGGAGTGGAGTTTGATTGGTTCCCCTGGCTAGGAGTGGAGCTTGATAGGTTCCCCTGGCTAGGAGTTTTGCTTGGCACATTGTCTTGGCTGGGTGTGTTGCTTGGCACATTGTCTTGGCTGGGAGAGCTGATTATTGCCTTCCTCCATTTTCTGGAATTTCCCTTTTTATTTCTGCCCATTCTGTAGAGTAAAATATTATATTGTGAATATATGAATGCATATCTTAACCCTTTGACTATTTCTTTCTGAAACTGTCATTCTATGTCAGGAAATAGTATTTGAAAAAAAAAAAATTATATTTTCTTACCAAAATGCTAGGATTATTTTGCCGATTGTTTTAAGCCTAAATTTTTTTTTTTGCGATCAGTACTTACCGAGACATGGAGGCATAAAGTTGGTAGAAAATGAGCCGCGTATGGCAACAGCGGCGAATGCCGCTCACCCGGTATAATTTCATTTACAGTGGACCCCCGGTTTTCATGATTTTTTTTGTTCCAGAATGCTGTTTAAGTGCCATTACCAAATGAATTTATTCCCATAAGGAATAATGTAAAGTAGACTAGTCCTTTTAGACCCCCAAAAATACACTTACAAAAGCATTTAAAAAAATACACTTACGTAAAAGGGCGAGTTTGGAGCAGGACGAACACCGGGGGTCCACTGTACTCCCATTCGAAGGTTTCTTGTATTTTCATTTTTTTTTCTTTTCTAAGTAACTTATGGGGCCTGTGAGACCAAAGTATGGTGCAATGTACATATATACACTCGTTGTATGCAACACAATAACAGCACAAACATTAACATTATTATATTGTTTACAAAACTTGTTTACACAAACCAACAATACAAAACATTGTTTATTACTATTGTTCTATAATATATATACAGTGGTCCCCCGCCTAACGAGCACCCCGGAAATCGTACAATTATGTAAGTATAATATTGTAAGTACTTGTGGAAGTGTATTTTTGGGGGTCTGAAATAGACTAACCTATGTGACATTATTTCTTAAGGAAGTAAATTCGTTCGGTAATGGCACTTGAGCAGGCTTCTGGAATGAATTTTGCTCGTTAGGCGGGGGACCACTGTACAAATGTAGTCACTGGACACTTTCCTAGAACTCCTGAAGCTTGTCGAATTCTTTGAAACATGGGTATATGCACAGTGGAGTTTTACACTCCTCACACATAAAACGAGTGTCTCTGCATTTTTGTGGGCGTTTTGTGGTATGTTTACAGACAAAACACCTCTTCTGAGCACTTTTCTTGAAAGTAGTAGCCGGCAGTTGTATGGGGTAGTGATCACCAGGCCTCAGACGAGAGGGCATGTGTTGATAATTTCGTGGGCGCTGGTCTATTGCAGGTGTTGTTCCTTGGTACTTGAATATTATTTGTCTGATGACTGACAAACAAAATTCACCATATTTGGGTTTGTTGTTGGTCTTCAACTTGTACATGTTATATGCATTCAGCATGGAAATGTCAAGAAGATGGAAAAAGAGTTTTATGTACCACTTATAACTCTTGCTGACACAATCAGCAAACCCAATCTGCATGACACATTTGTCCACTAAGCGCATATTGAGGTTGTAGTCCATCACAGCTGCAGGTTTTAGAATGGGTTCATTGGTCTCTCTATTCTGCCTTCCACTGTCTACCATTTTGTGTCCGTGAACTGATGTCAACAATGTGACATCACGTTTATCTTGCAACCGAAATGCCATGATGTCATTGGCAGCAAACACCTGCACTTCACCTCTACGAGTGCCTGCGTCGAACCTAGGCATATGTTTACAATTTCCACGCACTGTACCACACACATCTGTCATGTTCACTCGCAGGAAATCACTGAGTAAAGGGCTTGTGTACCAGTTATCAGTATATAATATATGCCCCTTACCAAGATATGGTTCCATCATTGTTCTAACCACATCACTGCCAGTGTACACAATTATATCCAGAACCAGACCACTTTTGCAATCACACAGTACAAATAACTTTATACCAAAGTGTTTCCTCTTGCTTGGTATATACTGCTTGAACGACAGTCTGCCTTTGAACAAAATCAAAGACTCATCAATAACAAGCTTCCTGAAGGGATAAAAATACATACAGCACTTTTGTTTCAGGTACATGAACACATTCCTGATCTTATATAACCTATTGTTTCTGTCAGGCCTTGTTTTGTCTGAGAAGTGTAGCATACATAACAGTATCAAAAATCGATTCACTGGTATAATATCACTAAAACCTGGGGTTGAAATCAGGCGTTCTGTCGACCAGTATGTGGTGACAGTGTGCTTATACACATGTGGCATAAGCATTATTGTGGCAAAGAACAGGTACATCTCTGCCACAGTTGTGTCCTTCCACTGGTGTAGCCGTGAATTTGGTGAAAGAAATGTGTTTGCCATGGTGTACTCGTAGTATGTGTTGCTTTCCCTGACAATAATGTCCATCAGGGGTTCATCGAAGAATAACTGAAAGCATTCTAGTTCAGTAGCATTGTTCCCAAGTGTACATGATGGCCGTATTCCACTTTGTGTTTCATCAAAGTCATGGGGATTGGGAACAAAATTGTCACCTTGCTGCCAATCCCAGATGCGGTCTGCTGGTGGGTACTGGATATTGACAGGTGGTTGTGGTTGTGCAGGTTGTGGAAGTGTGGGGGTGGTTGAGAGTGGTTGTGGCTGTGCTGAGTTAGCAGCGTGGCCCGCTCATGGTGCCACATTACTCATGCCACCGCCAACACCACCACCACTACCTGCTGCCCCATGCACATTACGTATCCCCATTGTAACAATATCGTCATCTTCACTATCAATTCATGGTGTAGGGTCAAGAGATGTACTCCGAGATTTACTTCTTTTCCTTGGAATAGCATATGGCACACTACCAGAATGCATGTAGCGTTGTACATACTGCCGCTTCACTGGAGAATATTCTCCCTCACTGTCGCCACTAGAACTGCTTTCAATAGCTTTGAAATCACTGTCATCACTTACACTGCTCACATCAGAGTCTTCTACACGTTGAAATAGTTTCCTCTTTCGTCCTGGTACAGGTGAACGTGAATGAGACGGTCCAGCACCAGATGTGGAAGGGTGTGGGCCATCTGGGTTTTCATCACTAATTATGTTATCCTGGGCACTGCTTTTGGTCACACCCTTTTGAAAACCATGGAATTCACTTTCACTGGCACTTCCATCGCTGTTAGAACTATCACTTGGGAAGAGAAGACCTCCAGTTTGCTGGGGAGTGAGGTACTTCTTACCGCGAGGCATGGTGAACAAGGACTACAAACATGGCACTCCCCCAATGCACCACTGAGTCCCCGATTTTTTTCATACTGCGTACACTCACCACGCAGACCCATTTTCTCACATGTAGGCCTACCAGCTTTCTCCTGCTTCATTTGAAGCCGCTAGAATTTACGCGTTTAAATACATCCGAAACATTGGCTCGTAAGACGTATATATATATGACCAAAACAGTCAAAGGGTTAATAGTGTAATTTCATGTATGATGATCTGCTAGTGAACAAGGCTATTTTTTGCTAAATATTAACAGGAAATGAAAGTTTATGTTTTTTTGATCAGTATGACATTTAATTACCCCTTTCGGGGTCGGTGCTGTACCAGTACATTTTACGCGCCAGGGTCGGTGCCGTACTAGTACTGTCGTGTCAGTATCATATGTACACTTGTGTAGGTACCAGCATTCAGCATTCATCCCACTTATACAGCTGGTCCCTTTGCGTGTGACGTCACGATACCCGCTGACGTCAGAGGCTCAGCGCATGTGCACAGCCTCAGATAGGCGTACACCCTCACTAGCGTCAGACCTATAACTAGACGGACGGTGGCTGGACTCTCTCTTTCACATACTGTAAATATACCGTAACCATCCTACAAGGTGTGTCTATGTCTACCTAAATATCTCTCCCAAGACCCACACAACAAGTTCTAGCGGCCTCAAATTAAGTGAGAAATGGCTGGTAGGCCTAAATATGAAAGAATGGGTCTGAGTGCAGTATAAAAAAAATCCTGCAGCACACACTGCATAATGAGAAATAAAAAACTCTGACTGTATTTTTCGTTTAAAACAGCGACTTTGCAGTCTATTTTCCTATGGTATTCATTGATGTATTCTCGTTTTCTTGGTCTCACATGATAGAATGGAAGATATATTACAGAAATAAAGATGATTTTGATTGGTTTTACGATGACAAGTACCTTGAAATTGAGCTCAAAGTAGCAAAAATTTTAAATTTTTGCCGATGTTCAAGAGTAAACAAATTACGCCACGCGTCCAATATATGTCAACTGGTGAGTCTAATATTCTTTCACAAGTGCGGTGATATTTATACCGTTTTTACAATGATGCAGTTGTATACATAACAGTAAATCTTATATTTTTTGTAAGAATAAAAATTCAAAATGGAAAACAAAAGTAATGTCAGAGGGGCCTGAACAGAGATGTTATTTTAGTGCCAGGAATGTCTGCCTTGTTTATTCTGGACCCCATTTTGAAATTTGCATCGTTTGAAATTTGTGTGACGTTGGCCAAATTGCCAATTTCTGTCCACTTTTTTGGGTAGTTAAAATTGGTAAATGGGCAGTTTCTTGTACTCAACCGATAGAAGAAATGGAGTTCTAGCAAAATAGGTATGATTTTAGTAGACTGGAACATTGGAATTGGCCAAAAATAAGGCTCAAAGTGGGCAAAATCGCCGATGCATAAATATAGTCGAGACCGATAACTTGGCGAGAGCATAATTCCATAAGTTTTCCATCAAATTACATACTTTTGGTATCGTTATGATCGGAAAAAAATTCTCTATCATTTCATAAGAAAAATAATTTTTTCCAAAATATTTTCGACCCTGAGAATGAGTTTGGGAGAGGGCCTGTCGACCAATAAAAGTAAGTGTGACGTTAAATGTTCATTTATACATAGTGCTTTATATTTATTTGTTATTCTTTTCTGTATGTAAATCTATATTTAATCTAAAAAATTATTTTTTGTTAATACTCCTGGGTGTCTGAAACGGATTAATTGAATTTACATTATTTCTTATGGGAAAATGGCTTCAGTTTTCGTTGATTTCAGTTTTAGTCGATCCCTCTGGAACGGATTAAGCACGAAAACGGAGGGACCACTGTACCTTGAAACTGAGCGCAAAGTAGCGAAAATGTTCGATTTTTGCCTATGTTCAAGAGTAAACAAATCACACCATGCGTCCAATACACATAAACTGGGTAGTCTAATATTCTTGTACAAGTGCGCTGATATTATTTATACCATTTTTACAATGATGCAGTTGTATACATAACAGTAAATCTTTTATTTTTTGGGAGAATAAAAATTCAAAATGGAAAGCAAAAGTAATGTAAAAGGGGCCTGGAGACGTGACTAATGAACAGATAAAATGTTATTTGAGTGCCAGGAATGTTGTCAGTAATATGTACTGAAGCATAGTGTTACACTTGTGTAGTGTATTATAAGTAATTCTAGTTGTATTACATTTGTGATCCCTTGTTACGTGTGACGTCAGAGACCCGCACCATGTGAGTGCTACGTCAGAGGCCTCTCTCTCACTCCCGCTCTAGACCTAGACTTGAACAGAAGTGGTGCTGGGTAC
Organism: Cherax destructor; assembly: GCA_009830355.1. Classification (NCBI taxonomy): domain Eukaryota; kingdom Metazoa; phylum Arthropoda; class Malacostraca; order Decapoda; family Parastacidae; genus Cherax; species Cherax destructor. The sequence goes on along the minus strand of WNWK01013877.1, from coordinate 20,631 downwards.
TCCTCCTCACAGACTCCGTTAATATACCAGTCAACATCCATCCGAGTGTTTTCCTTGTCTACCTTTATCTCCACGAACCCCGTACAACAAGTACGTAGTGGCAGCAGTGGGATCTGGCTTAACCCACATGGCGTGCTGATCACGTGGTTTCGAGTGGCCTCGACACTCGGATACACAGTTTGGGCAAGGATTCACAAGGAAATTCACAGAAAACAGCATAGAGGGAGTGGGCAGTGAGTGGTGAGTGGAGTGAGTCGGCGGTGTGAGTGTTTGGGTGTGAGACGAGGGACCCGGCCGTCCCCACCTACCCACAAACTCGGAGAGGAACACTCACACTAGACGCTGAAATCACCGCAAACTCACCTCTGATGCTGAAAGAGCCGTGCTGAGCTGAACAACAACAGCAGAACATGCTTGAAAGGCTGAGCACGTGACTGAAAAACAGCATGGGACGCTGTGGCGTGAAGTGAGTAACACCATTTCTCGGAGAATTAGACAAATTTCGGCCTGGATCCTGCATGTACCTGTGTCTGGATGCTGAGATTTGCAGACACAACATCAGGATAACTCGTTGAGAGACGGATGCTTCTTGTGTAGGCTAATGAAGTGAAGACAAACTTCCTTCCTCTTCCTTCCCTTGCGGGCAAACACATCAGCTGCGAGGCACCGCTTCCACCATTGTTTAAAAGGATTATAGAGTCTTCTTGGAGGCAGTGAATGAAATGATAACGTCTTCGGAGTCTTCTTACTTTATTTGTAACAAAGGGTGAGTACACAGGCTGTGTTAGTGGCCATGGCCCGGCAGGGCCATGCGCCTTGCGAGGGAGAGAGGAGTAGGCCTTGTTGTCTGAGTGAAGTCTGGGCGCCAAGTGAGGGAGAGGCAAGGTGTCGCAGACTGACTTGGGGTATGCCTACAGGATTGCCCTCTGGCGGAGTTCATTTATTCTGGACCCTATTTTGAAATTGGCATCTTTTGAAATTTGTGTGAAATTGGCCAAATTGTGAATTTCTGACCACCTTATTGGGTAGTTGAAATCGGTAAATTGGCTGTTTCTTGTACTCAATTGATAGAACAAATGGAATTCTAGCGAAATAGCTATAATTTTAGTAGACTGAAACATTGGAATTTGCCGAAAATAGGGTTCAAATTGGGCGAAATCGCCGATGCGTAAATGTCATCGATACCACTAACTTCGCGAAAGCATAATTCCGTTAGTTTTCAACCAAATTTCATAATTTGGTGTCATTGTGATTGGAAAAAGATTCTCTATCATTTCATAAGAAAAAATAATTTTTTTTTTTTTCCAAAAAATTTGGGACCCTGAGAACGAGTTTCGGAGGGCCTGTGGACCCTGAAAGGGTTAATAAATATAAAATTTGCAGATTGTGGGATATATGGATTGTACTTGTTTGAAAAGTGTATACAACTTGTTCGAAAAGTGTATACAACTTGTTCGAAAAGTGTATACTTGTTTGAAAAGTGTATACAAGCACTGTAGCAGGTCCTACTCACAGTACAGTAGACCGTCATTTAAAACGATAGTTACGTTCCTGAAAACGCCATGTTAGGTAAAATCATGTTAGATGAACTGAAAAACTTATGGAAAAAATAGGGTTACGTTCCCGAGAGCCCAAAAAAGCCAAACAACTTTTTTTTTAGGCCTCCACATCTTGCAAAAATAAAAGTGAATATGTAATTGTAGTTCATTGTTGTGATGTACTATGTTGTTTTTACGGCTTAAGACTACAAATGTAATAGAAATAATAGTATTTCTTACCTTAAATTGTGGGTGCTGGTGTTTGTGGATGATTGTAAAGAGAGTGGAGAGTTATGCTGTGGCCCTACTGGGCTGAGGTGGATGGTAGAGGTTCTGGAACTGAAGTCAATGGTTGTACTGGAGTGTCTAACTTTAAGTCATTCTACTAGTAAGTCAGTCAAGTCAGTCAGTCACACAAACTTATGTTTACCTCTTTTTATGTGTACAAAGTAACACTTCATTACAGCCACAGGTTATGTCTTGTCAAATATCTGTTTTCTTTGTTAATTCTAAGACTTAAATGCTTATTCCTTTTCTTGCTACTTTGAGCAACACTGGTATGCCTACTGGGTGTCATGATTGCTTGGCAGATACAAGATATAGTAATTAAAAGATCATTTATTTACAAGTAAATATTCAGTTAACCTTGTCTGAAAATCAATTCAAGACTCTTCTCAAAAATCACCTACTCACCCTATACTAAATACAGTGGTACCTCGGTTTACGATATTTTTTCGTTCCAGAATGCTGTTGAAGTGCCATTACCAAACGAATTTATCCCCATAAGGAATGATGTAAAATAGACTAGTCCTTTTAGACCCCCAAAAATACACTTACAAAAGCATTTAAAAAAATAAACTTACATAAAAGGGCGAATTTGGGGACCATCGTAAACCAAGGTACCACTGTACTCATACCACGCCACGCTTAATACCACGCTTAATACCATTGTTAACGACGAATTAATAAAAATATCAACATGGATGACTGCCAATAAACTTACACTCAACACTGATAAGACCTTCTATATTATGTTTGGCAACAGAACAGATGATCCACAATTAAACATTAAGATCAACTCTACACCTATTGCTAGACATAACGAGGGCAAGTTCCTGGGCCTTCACCTTGACAGCAGCCTGAAATTCAGCACCCATATCCAACACATAACAAAGAAAGTGTCCAAAACTGTGGGGATCCTCTCTAAGATACGGTATTATGTACCACAATCAGCCCTACTCACACTATACTACTCACTCATCTATCCCTACCTCACATATGCCATTTGTGCATGGGGATCAACAGCAATTACCCACCTAAAGCCAATAATAACCCAACAAAAAGCCGCAGTAAGAATTATCACACAATCCAAAGCTAGGCAGCACACCCCCCCCACTCTTCAAAGACCTAAACCTACTCACTGTCCAGAACATCCATACTTACTACTCTGCTATCTACATTTATAGAACCATGAATTCCAACTTTAACCCTGAGCTAAAACACTTTCTTGACAGTTGTGACAGGACCCATAGACATAATACCAGACATAAACATCTCTTTGACATTCCCCGTGTCCGACTAAATCTTTACAAAAATTCAATGCGCATAAAAGGGCCTAAAATCTGGAACTCCCTGCCTGAAAACTCTAGAACTGCAGACACAACCTCCATTTTCAAAAGCACCGTTAAAAAACATCTTATCTCACTTACGCACCCAACCGGTAGTTAACCATACGAAAACTACTTTATCTTGCACATATCCACAGCAAAATACACTTATTGATATCTGTGATTCTCCTTAATTTGCACATTACTAACCACAGCAAAATACACTTATTGATATCTGTGATTCCCCTTAATTTGCACAGTTCTAACCAAAATTCTAATACAACTATTGCTCCATAATACTTAAGCTAGTCATAAGTTTGCCTAAGATACTCCAATATAGAAACTATATTATGCCAATATATCACCTTTATCATTAATATATAAACTAATTGCTAACTTTTTATACTAATTGTTAAATTCTCAATGTTTAAATTCCAGTACCTAAATTTTGTAAACCTAACCTTACAATCTGTATATCCATTGTATAGCTATTGAGTAAGACCTATCATAAGACTGCCTGAAAAGCCTAGGCATACCTAGGCATATTATTGGCCATCTTGTAATATCAACTTTAATGTATAACTATAAATACCCCCCACCTTGTATTACATGAAATAAAGAATTTGAATTTGAATTTGAATTTGAACTGTAACAACTTTCAAACCCAATGTTATTTTACTTAAGATAATCTCAGTTTTATATTGTCATCCTCCTTAACACTTGTTGCAATTTCATATCATCATATTGTCATTTTAATAGTATAGTATCATCATATTGTTAATTTGAAATAAAATATATAACTAGAAGAAACTCAATAAATTTCTCTAGTATTGTTATTTTACTAGTATAGCATCAACATATTGTAATTTGAAATAAAATATACAACTAGAATAAACTCAATCAATTTCTCTAGTATTATGTACGTACATAGTGAATAAGTCTTTAGACTAAGCTGCCCCTAATGCCATGGCATGTCAGTGGCTCTCCTTGCATTACAGTTTTATAATTGTAACTACCAATACCTATGTATACTTGTAACTTGCAACGAAATAAAATTATTATTATATTATTATTATTATAAAGTACAATTCACAATCACAAGCTTGTAGAAGAGAAGAAGGACTGGATGCATATGAAGTATGAAGGCTGGGATGGTAGGGTGGTGGCAGGGGCAGGCTGGGAGGGTGGTGTGAGTGGGTGAGGGTTGCAGGGGTGGCGGTAGTCTCCCCTATTGACTCACTGGAGTAACCCACCGCAGGTGACTGCGCACTCAAAATTTTTTCCCCTTCTGCTAACCGTGTAAAGTTAATTTTACGTTTTGTGTTACATAAAAATGTGCTGCAATTCTTCAATCGTGCTATACCCAAATCGTGTCAGATAAACTCGTGTTAAATGACGGTTTACTGTATATTCAAATTTCTATTTCTTTTAATGAACTACAAAAATAATGTAGCTTTCATGTAATAAACATTGTTAGGTACAAAAGAAAGCTACTACACCAGAGAATCCTTCATCCGAAATTCCAAAATCCGAAAGTTTTTCAAGTGCTGATGTGACGTGCCACAAATGAATCATGTATTGATGGAGTGGATTCATCAGCGTCAGGGTATATACTGCATTTTACGACGTCGAAGATGCTACTGTTTTCCCAAAATAAGTCTCAAAAATTTACACAGCTTCTTGGAGGCCAAAGGTTACATTTGCTCATAGGCCTCAACCTAAGCCTAGAGAAGCTTTTTGATACTAGACAGTAATCTAAGGTAAACTAGGAAATGGAGTCAGATGGACTATGGGTAGTATCAGTAGGCTAATTTGCCTGTTTACCATCAAACCACCTGGTAATATTTTTACTTGCCTCAAATGATCCTGATATTAAGGGAACGTGGAGTCATCACACTCAACACCAGTGACTACAACACCAAAATGATGGGCTTTTTGAATGACCAGTCTATACAAACCCATCAGCACACAACAGTGGGAGACACTGGCCAAGGATTTCCTATGCAAAACCAGACAAATATTCAAACACACTATTGAAGGGAAGCAACTTCTGCACCTGATACCCAGCAACCCTACACCAGTACACATGTATGGACTACCTAAGACCCATAAACATAATATTCCTCTCAGACCAATCACATCAGGTATAGGCAGTGCACCACACAAACTAGCCGGAGTTCTTGCCAAACGTCTTTCCTGCTTTCTGGGGACCATCCGCCCTGCTCATCTAAAGCATTCAAGTGGACTTCTCAACCGCATCAGAGACCTCTCCATCTGAAATAAGAAACTAAGTAGTTTGGATGTAACTTCCCTCTTCACTAAAGAACCCACCTCATAAGCCACTGACATTCTTCGACATAAAGCCAATCAAGATCTTAATCTTCCTCTACTTTCCAGAGTTTTCGTTGACCTGATTGAACTCTGCTTTTCTTTCAACAACAGGCTTTACTAACAAACCTTTGATATGGCAATGGGGTCATCCATCAGCGCCATCTTAGCTAACTTGTACATGGAACACCTGGAAGCTGAACGCTTCACCAACATCATCCCAATCTGCGTCACTTGGATATGTTATTATATGGATGACGTCCTCGTAATAACTCTCAAACGTTTTGATGTGTGGAATCTTCAGGGAAGGCTCAATGCAGTTGAACCAGCTATCCAGTTTATGCTTGAAGAAGAGTTCAATGACAAGCTACCTTTTCTAGACATCATAATAATAATAATAATAATAATAATAATAATAATACTTTATTGAGACATGGTACAATGATACATGGTAGACAAGAAATATAGTTATTAATGAGATGTACATGCCAAAAGCCCCTAACATGCTGTGCATTGCAGGCATTCTTAGGTCTACATAATTCTAGACTACATGGTAAAAAGTTATGGTTGATAATTTAAAAAATAAGTATAAATTGCGTATCTAAGTTATAAAGTTTGAATATAAGTTGAACATATCAATTAATTGTAGCAATGCAACTAATTGAGTGAGATAACAATTTAAAACAATTAGTTGCATTGCAGTTACAGTTTATGTGGTCATTATAATGTAACAATTAGTTGCATTGCAGTTACAGTTTATGTGGTCATTATAATGTAAATGTTATGGAAAAAGTTAGCTTAGTATGTGTTATTCATAACAGGTTTTTACATTTAAGTGATTAGTCAGGTTTTTACATTAAGTGATTATTCTACTTTGTTGGGAGTGTTTGATATTGAGCATTTAGCTTTGGGTGAGAAGGTGGTTTTTTAGCATCGTTTTGAATTGGGGTACAGGCAGGGTTTCTTTGGCAATGATAGGTAGTGAATTCCAAATTTTCGTGCCTTTTATATGCATTGAGTTTTTACATAGTGTTAAATGGACACGGGGAACATCGAGGAGTGATCTGTGTCTAGTGTTATGGTCATGTGTCCTGTTAAAATTGGTAAGGAGAAGTTTGAGTGGTGGGTTAATATTTGCATAGAGTGTTCTATGTATGTAATAGGCACAGTAAAAAGTATGGATGTCTTGTATGGTGAGTAAGTTTAGGTTTTTGAATATTGGTGGAGTATGTTGTCTGGAGTGTGAATTTGTTATCATTCTAACTGCTGCCTTTTGTTGTGTTATTAGTGGTCTGAGATGAGTTATTGATGTAGAGCCCCATGCACAGATTCCATAGGTGAGGTAGGGATAAATGAGTGAGTGATATAGGGTAAGGAGAGCTGGTTGTGGAACATAGTACCGTATCTTGGATAGTATTCCCACGATCTTTGAGACTTTCTTGGAAATTTGTTGTATATGTGTCTGATGCTTTCCTCTCCCATTACATTGTTAAATGCTCCAAACTTCAGAACACCCGTGACTTAACCTGATTCCTTCCCCTTTCATCTCTTCCCCCTTCTCCTTTTTCTCCATGGGTTTTCTTTTCTTTTCTTTCTTTTCTTTTGCCTTGTATTTGTCCTTCTTTATTTTAATCGCCTTTTCCTCCCTCTTTGTTCTCGTCCTACCCATGTGTAAAGCACCCTTCTGGCAAGACAGTGATGGAGTGAATGATGATGAAAGTTTTTCTTTTTCGGGCCACCCTGCCTTGGTGGGAATCGGCCGATGTGTTAATAAAAAATGTGTCTGAAATTTGAGGCCACTGTCAAGATGGATTCCTAAGAATTTTACCTCTGTGAGTTTTGTGATAGGGGACCCGTTTATCATTATGTTAAGTGGTGCGTTTGTAGCTCTGTTCCCAAACTGGATAAAATATGTTTTATCAATAACAAAAAAGGCACAATACCGTGACTGGAACAATACACACACAACCCGCACATATAAAAAGAGAGGAGTTTACGACGATGTTTCGGCCCGACTTGGACCATTTACAAAGTCACACTAACACACAGAACAGGTGGAAGGGGTATGTATAGGCAGGCAGACAGGGGAGGGTACAAGAGAGTGGGGTAATAATGGAGGTGGTAGTAGAAGTGGTAGTAGTAGTGGTAGTGGAGTCAGTCATATTCTAGGAAAGGAGCACTGCAATGAAGCTGGCGGCCCGCATGGGTAGGACGAGAACAAAGAGGGAGGAAAAGGCGATTAAAATAAAGAAGGACAAATACAAGGCAAAAGAAAAGAAAGAAAAGAAAAGAAAACCCATGGAGAAAAAGGAGAAGGGGGAAGAGATGAAAGGGGAAGGAATCAGGTTAAGTCACGGGTGTTCTGAAGTTTGGAGCATTTAACAATGTAATGGGAGAGGAAAGCATCAACAGAGACAAAGCCAGGGCTAAGATTCATACAGGGAAAGTTGTGTATAAGGGAGGATTCAACTAGGCGGCGACTATGAAAGTTGGACGTCGTCGTAAACTCCTCTCTTTTTATATGTGCGGGTTGTGTGTGTATGTTTTATCAATATTGAGAGTAAGTTTGTTGGTCATCATCCAGGTAGATATTTTCTGCAATTCAGTATTTGCTGTGTTGGCTAGTATGTCTGGGCTTGGGTGTGAGATAACGTATGTAGTGTCATCTGCAAAAAGTATGGGTTTGAGTAGTTCAGATGCATTTGGTAGGTCGTTAATGTAAATGAGAAAGAGTAGTGGTCCAAGAACACTTCCCTGTGGGACACCTACGGTAATAGTTTGCGCGGTGGAGCTAGCTCTATTTGTGTACACATATTGGTTTCTGTTGCTAAGGTATGATTTTAGGTAGTTGAGGGAGTGTCCTCTTATACCATAGTGTGATAATTTTAGGTGTAACAGATCATGGTCAACTGTATCAAAAGCTTTACGTAAATCAATGAAGATTCCCACTGGGATTTCTTTTTTCTCAAGAGCGGTGTAAATTAATTCTAACATGTGTATAATGGCATCATTTGTATTTTTATTAGGCCTGAATCCAAATTGACAGTGGTTGAGTACTTTGTTGGAGGTGAGGTAGGAATATATTTGTCTATGAATTAATTTTTCAAAGATTTTGGAGAGAAGGGGTAAGTTAGATATCGGCCTGTAGTTATTCAGGTCTGTTTGATCTCCTCCTTTATGTATTGGGGTGACCCTCGCTATAGATAACACTCTAAGGTTTCAAGTTTACAGGAAGCCTACAAACAAAAATGATCTCACACACTTCTATTCCAGTCAAGATATTAACCCTTTCAGGGTTTTGGCCGTACTAGTATGGCTTACGCACCAGGGTTTTTGACGTACTAGTACGCCTAAATTCTAGCGCCCTCAAATCAAACGGAAACTGGCTGGTAGGCCTAGATGTGAAAGAATGGGTCTGTGCGGTCAGTGTGCGCAATATAAAAAAAAATCCTGTACCACAGTGCGTAATGAGGAAAAAAAACCTCCGTGTTTTTGGTTTAAAATAGCGACTTTGCAGTCTATTTTCGTATGGTATTTAAGGTTGTATTCTCGTTTTCTTGGTCTCATTTGATAGACTGGAAGATGTATTACAGAAATAGAGATAATTTTGATTGGTTTCACGATGACAAATACAGTGGACCCCCGAGTAACGAGCAAAATTCATTCCAGAAGCCTGCTCAAGTGCCATTACCGAACGAATTTACTCCCTTAAGAAATAATGTCAAGTAGGTTAGTCCATTTCAGACCCCCAAAAATACACTTACAAAAGCACTTACAATATTATACTTACATAATTATTCGATTTCCGGGGTGCTCGTTACTCGGGGGTCCACTGTACCTTGAAACTGAGGCAAAGTTGCGAAAATGTTTGATTTTTGCCGATGTTCAAGAGTACTAAACAAATCACGCCATGTGTCCAATACACATCAACTGGCAAGTCTAATATTCTTGCACAAGTGCACTGATATTATTTATACCATTTTTACAATGATGCAATAGTATACATAACAGAAAATCTTCTATTTTTTGTGAGAATAAAAATTCAAAATGGAAAGCAAAAGTAATGTAAGAGGAGCCTGGAGACGTGACTAATGAACATATAAAATGTTATTTTAGTGCCAGGAATGTCTGTCTCGTTTATTTGAAAGTGACACTGGCGAGCAGATCAGAGCAAAGCTGACCGATCAATGTTCGTGTGTGTACTAGACACCGCTTCCCTCGTTTATTCTGGACCCTATTTTGAAATTGGCATCTTTTGAAATTTGTGTGAAATTGGCCAAATTGCCAATTTCTGACCACTTTATTGGGTAGTTCAAATCGATAAATTGGTGGTTTCTTGTACTCAATTGATAGAACAAATGGAATTCTAGCGAAAGCTAAAATTTTGGTAGATTGAAACATTGGAATTGGCCGAAAATAGGGCTCAAAGTGGGTGAAATTGCCGATGCATAAACATCACCGATACCGCTAACTTTGCAAGAGCATAATTTCGTTAGTTTTTCATCAAATTTCATACTTTTGGTGTCATTATGATCGGAAAAAGATTCTCTATTATTTCGTAAAAAATAATTTTTTTTTTCCGAAAAATTTGTGACCCTTAAAGGGTTAAAACCAAGAGGCATCATCAGATTTTTCCTAAGAGCATACCAAATTTGTAGACCCGAGTTTCTTGACGAGTGTACATACACCAGACCTTCACTGATCTACATTTTCCTTGCTGCGCTGTATGACCCCTGTGGTTTAGCACTTCTTTTTTATTATAATAATATAATAATAATACATTTTCCTTCCTTTTTCATCACAGGGTACAGAGACCCTATTGGAAATAAGTCTGGCGTTTTTGGGTTATCCTAGGTTCTTCAAACATATGCTGCTATGTATGATAAATATATGTAATTGTATTTGTGTATACCTGAATAAACTTACGACTCCACATGCACTTGAGTAAGTTTATTCAGGTGTACACAAATACAGTTATGTACATAGATTATCATACATAGCAGCATATGTGGAAAGATCATAGGATAACCCAAAAAGGCAGGGTGACTTGTTTCCAAAGGGATCCTTGTATCTGTACCATATGGTACCCTGTACTGTATGGTACTCTGTACCATATGGTAACCTGTACCATTGTCATTAGTGTTACTGATTCAGTAACACTAATGACAGCATATGGTACCCATATGGTCAGTAAGTGGTTGGTGGAAGGATGCACTAGCTCAGAGTGAGTGTGGCTCTCAAGGCACACTGAAGCAGCAGTTTCCAACACAAAGTGCTTTGTCATCCACCTCTAGGAACATGTCCAGTCACTGTACATTTGTAAATATACAATAGAACATTACTAACATACAACATTTTTGCACATTTTTTATTGTAAACAAAATAATGATGAAAATATTAGTACGGTTGTGTTGAATACAACGGTACCTTATGGTACAATGTACTACTATATGGTGCCACGAGCATGCAGCACGCTGCACCAGCCCAATGCAACAGCATATGTGAAAGATCCTAGAATAACCCAAAAAGTCAGGGTGAATTATTTCCATTGGGATCCCTGTATCTGTACCATATGGTACCCTGTACCATATGGTACCCTGTACCATATGATACCCTGTACCATATGATACCTTGTACCATAAGGTATCCTGTACCATAAGGTATCCTGTACCATATGATACCTTGTACCATAAGGTATCCTGTACCATAAGGTATCCTGTACCATATGATACCCTGTACTATGGTACCCTGTACTATGGTAAAGAATACCATATGGTACATTGTAGCATATGGTACATTGCACCATATGATACATTGTACCATATGTTTCCACTGTACCATATGGAACTATATGGTACATTGCACCATATGATACATTGTACCATATAATATATTGCACCATATACATTGTACCACATGGTACCATTGTACCACATGGTACCATTGTACCACATGGTACCATTGTACCATATGGTACCGTTGTATAAACACACAATACCGCACTAATATTTTCATCATTATTTTGTTTACAATAAACTTGTAAACAAGTTTTGTAAGCAATATAACGATAAACAAATTAGTGGGGTTATTGTATTGAATACAATGAGTGTACAATTATACATTATATTGGTCTCACAGGCTACAAAAGTTACTGAAAAAAAATAGTAGATTATTATTATAATCAAATAGAAGCGCTAAACCACAGGGGTTATACAGCGCTGCAGGTTATTGCAGGATGCAGGGAGAATGGGTTGTAAGAGGGAGATGGATGATTAGTAGGGTATGGAGTGCAGCAGGATGGTGGATAGTGCAGGGATAGAGGGTAGCAAGAGATCAAGGTAGAAGGGACTGAGGGAGGTGCTAGAGGTATAATCTTCAGAGTTTGTGTAGTAAGTCAGTTTCTGTCAAAAAGTCAACGAGAGAGTCAGGATTAAAGGAGGGTCCATCTGCAAGAAGGGAAGGTAAAGAAAGGGCCGCAGAGCGAAGACGCCGTTGGAGGTAAATTCTGCGTGCTCGTTGATAGTGGGGGCAGTCCAACAGAATATGTCGAACAGACACTGGAACCTGACAATGCTCACAGAGAGGGGCAGGGAGCCTCTCTATGAGATACCCGTGAGTAAGACGAGTGTGGCCGATGCGAAGACGGGAGAGTGTAGTCTCCCAACCTCGACATAGGTGACAAGAAGAAGGCCAGAAACCTATAACCGGTTTAATAGAATGAAGATTTTTATTCAGCAGGTCAGACCAGCGTTGTTGCCAACGGGTGCGAAGGTGGGAAGCAATGACCGCAAAATAGTCCGTGAAAGGAACACCTCTATATGAAACTGGAAGGTCATGTACGGCTGACCGCGCAGCAGTGTCTGCCTGTTCATTGCCCTGTACGTCAACATGACCAGGGACCCAACAAAAGACAATATATTTATGCTTGCTAAAGATACGGCATAACCAAAGGTGGATACGAAGAACTAGGGGGTGAGGTGTATCAATTTTACGGATAGCCTGTAAAGCACTAAGGGAGTCTGAAACGACCACAAATGGTGACACAGGCATAGATGCAATACGGATAAGTGCCACAAGAATGGCATACAATTCAGCCATAAATATGCTAGCCGAGGGTAATAGATGCCCTCGTACGATGCTGTCCAGAAACACTGCTGCGAATCCGACGCCGTCAGGTGACTTTGAACCATCGGTGTATACTGCGATGGCATGGGAATGAGAACGGAAATGGTCTAGAAAGAAAGAGCGAGAAGCCGCCGTAGATAGTTGGGCTTTCGCGCAAGGTAGAGGAATAGAACAGACACGGACAGCAGGAACTTCTCAAGGGGGCAGGGGAAAGGGAGATGTCACATGAACATATAGAGGTGGGAGCTGAAGGGAAGACAGGAGTGAATGTAGACGAAGAGAAAAGGGACGAAGTAAGCAGGGGCGACGAACAAATAAAGAGCGCCTACTAACATCTGTAACAATCCTATACATGAAAGGATTGCGGAGGTCATGAGAGCAAACAAAATAGCGAATGCAATGTGCATCACGACGATCGGATAAGGATGGAATGTTTGCTTCTACATAGAGGCTCTCAACCGGGGAAGAACGAAATGCACCAAGGCATAAGCGTAATCCCTGGTGATGGATGGGATTAAGGATGGAAAGAGTAGCAGGGGAGGCCGCCGAATATATCTGGTCACCATAATCGAGTTTCGACAAAATTAGGGCTGAATGTAGGCGAAGGAGAGTTCTACGATCAGCCCCCATGAAAGATGTGCGAGGGTTTTAAGAAGGTTCAGCCTGGTGTGACAAGTTGCCTTCAGAGAGGTAATGTGAGGTTTCCAGGACAATCGACGGTCAAACAGGAGGCCGAGAAACCTGACTGTATCACGTTCTGGGATACATGACCCGTATAGGTACAATGGATGATCAGAGACCACTGAATGTCTAGTAAACGTAATTTGATGAGTTTTGCCACTAGAAAATTTAAACCCGTGAGTGGTGGCCCAATCAGAAACCCGGTTGATGGCATGCTGGAGGGAAACTGCAATGAGGTGACAGTCAGCACCTGTACAAGCTATAGCAAAGTCATCCACATAGAGCGATGACCAAATATTGGATGGGTGAACAGATGCCAGAAAGAGTGTTGTGCTCAGAACACATCCCTGGGGGACACCTTCAGCTTGGACAAATTCCGGGGAGAGTTCATTACTAACCTGGACCCGGAAATGTCTGTCAGTTAAGAAGGCCTTAAGAAAGAATGGTAGGTTTCCTCGGAGGCCTAAGGAGTGGGCCTGGGCCAAGATATTATATCTCCAAGTTGTGTCATAAGCCTTCTCAAGGTCGAAAAAGATAGCGATAACCGAATGGTTATTCGCAAAGGCATTACGAATATACATATCCAAGTGCAGCAAGGGGTCAATGGCAGAACGGCCCTTACGGAAGCCATATTGACTAGGGGAGAGACTATTGTGCGTCTGTAAATACCACATCAAACGTCTATTAACTAGACGTTCCATCACCTTGCAAACTGCACTGGTAAGAGCGATGGGACGGTAGTGAGAGGAATCACGTCCCGTAGTACCTGGTTTTCGAAAAGGAAGAACAATAGCAGACTTCCACAGCTGGGGAAGAACTCCTTGCGACCATATGAGATTAAAGAGTCGTAAGAGGACAGTAAGAGCAGACTGATGTAAATGCTGTAGCATACGAATATGTATGCCGTCTGGCCCAGCTGCCGATGATCGGCAAGCAGAGAGTGTTGCCTCCAGTTCTTGAAGGGTAAAAGGCACATTATAGGATTCTTCTCTAAGAGAAGAAAAATCTAAGGGCTTTAACTTGCTGGCAGACTTAGAAGAAAGGAACGAGGGGCATAGATGGAGCCCCTGAGAAATGCGGACGAGATGATTACCAATTACAGTGGCAACGGCAAGAGGGTGTGCTATATCAACACCAGCAACCTGAAGAACAGGAGCCGGGTCGGGGGAAAATTTACCACTTAATTTCCGCACTTTCTTCAAGACTGCACTCATCGAGGAAGCCGAAGTGACAGTAGAAACGTAATCTCGCTAGCAAGTGAGTTTAGCATCACGTATGACACGGCGAGCAATAGCTCTCTTCTGCTTAAAATCAAGGAGTCTCTCTGTGGTTCTGTTATACCGATACCTGCCCCATGCAGCGCGTTTCAAACGCACTGCCCGAGCACAAGCAGGAGACCACCAAGGCACGCACTTTTGAGGATGCTTGCCCGAGGTTTTGGGAATAGAATGTGAAGCCGCTGTGAAGATGGAGGACGAAAAGAGATGTAAAACCTCATCAATGGAGGACGAGGTAGGAACCTCATGAAAGGCAGTAAGATGTGCATAAAGGTCCCATTTCGCCTGGTCAAATTGCCAGCGTGGGCAATGAGGAGGTGGAGAAAACAGAGGGGACTTAAGGATGATTGGGAAATGATCGCTGTCATGTAAGTCTGGGAGGACAGACCAGGTGAAGTCAAGGACTGTTGAGGAAGAGCAGATGGAGAGATCGATACAGGAGAAAGAATGAGTTCGAGGATCAAAATGGGTAGGAGTACCCGTATTTAAAACATGGAGGGGAAGAGAAGCAAGAAATGCCTCCAACTGAATGCCACGGGAGTCACAGTGCGACTCCCCCCAGAGAAAATGGTGTGCATTAAAATTGCCAAGTAATAGAAGGGGTGGCGGTAAGGAAGAAACCAGAAAATCAACATCTGGGATAGACAATGCCCGCGAAGGGGAGAGATATAAAGAACAGAGTGTATACCACTTTTTCAAGTGGATACGGGCTGCGGTGTAGTGTAAGGAAGAAGGAATATAGAGCTGTCGGTATGGAACACCAGTGCGTATAAGAAGAGCACTTTCGTTAAGGGGCGGTATAACATGTCAATTTTTTTGTTTTTTCTGTTCGTCGAATTTTTCATTTTTTTTTTACACATAGAAGTGTTCACTCAGTATGTTTTAAAAAAATATTCAATAAGATAGTCCAAACAACAACTGAAAAAAATAAATATTTACTGAAAATCTCATGTCAGGACGTTTGGCAGGATCCGTACCCTATATGTCACTACGTAAGGTTGTTTTAGGACTTGGTACCGAAAGAACAATGCTAATACGATTTTTTGAGAACGAACTTTCCTGTAAACATCTTATTTTTATTCCACAAAAAAATAAAGCATGTAACTGTTTGAATGTTGAAAAAAAATATGCCCTTTACTCCCAAATAAATCCCAAAATATTTGGAATATTTACAAAAGTGCATTCTTAAAAAAAAGAACAATCATATTTTTACCATTCCTGTGAATATTATTTCATTTAATCAAACAGTAAAAACTCCACAAAGTAAAATAAGTCAATAACTTACTTCCGAGATATTTGCCTGGAAAGCGCCTGGAGCGGCGCCGGCCACCCGCCTCGGGAAATTTTATTTTTTTTTTCGAAAAAATCACTTGTGTTTCAATGTTTTCTTTGTAAAACTAATGTTTTAGTGTAGTTAGCCTCTAAAACACCGTTTTCTCTTACTCACAGGCCAAAGAACACGTTATGGGAAGGGGAATCATTTTTATACTCATATTGCTGATAGAGACCGCACTATATTAGAGCTCATTTTTATTCATGCTGGAGCATATAACATGTTTATATGTTATTTATAGTGTTTATTATTTCATATTAGATCAATTGTGATAGATAAATAAGCCGTAGAATTGATATTAGCATAATGAAATAATATATGGTGCCTCTCAGAGCGGGAATTCTACTGACGTCAGCAAATATTCCCAGATCGTTCCTGATTGGCTGGTAGACTACGTATAAGCTCCGCCCACTCTCATATGATGCCAAATCGTAAATTACACCATTAGAATGAATAATACACGAAACAGTAAAGAAAAAAAATGGAAACAAATTCTAAAAATATACGGGCTGAGAGCAGACGAGCTGCGCACATTGCCGTCACCATACATGATATAAATGACTATAATTCCTTGTAGAAACGTCGTATTACATTGAGTCTTGTCCCATTGTGTAGCCAGAGAGTTAAGCTATTTTTCTATAAGATTAACTCAATTTTCATAATTTTTCGAATTTTTTTTTATTCGCGCTCGGAGACAGGTCTTACTGCCCCTTTTAAAGGTTCCGATGAATGTAACAAATCATAGCCTGAAAAGGGCCTGATAACAGTGGATTGTAATTTGGGTTCTTGTAAACAGACCCCAACAGGGAAAAACTGGGAGAGCAACACCTGAAGTTCACCCCAGTTACCCCTGAGGCCTTGGATATTCCACTGCAAATAAGCCATGATTTATGGAGAGAAAGATATAAGTGGAAGTGAGAGGAATCTATGGACTAGGGTTAGAAAAGTCCACGTGTGGAGGCAGCGGAAGACCTGTAATCAGAGAAAGAGGAGGACGTTGTGAAGGAAGGGGGGGTTGAGACGAAGAAGAGAGATGAGGAACCTCAGGTGGAGTAGTGTCCATCATTGGTCCAGTCTCTGAAATATATTCTGCAATAGCTTCCAGTGTTTCGGAAGTCAAAGATGCAGAATGTGGGACTACATTAGAAATGGAAGAAGAGTGAGCAACTATCGGGGAGTCTATAGACTGTATTAAAGTAGAGGGCGAGGAGACAGAAGAGGAAACTGTCGAAGGGGCTTGAGAGGGGACAGGGGATGAAGGTAGTGTATGAGGAGGAGGATGAACCTCCACACACGTTACAGAACTAGGCGGAGACGAAGAACCTGGCAGTAGGGATTTTTTGCCAGGCTTATGAGAAGAAGGGGGACGCTGAGGTTTAGGTGAAGGACGAGGACGTGTAGACTCAGAATTGTGTGAGTGAGTAGAGGAAGGAGTGTGGATAGTATGGGAAGCCGAGGTAGGGACCTCGGAGCCAAGAACATCAAAAGGATTCGAGACAGGGGTGACTGAGGATGAGGCGACCACAGAGAAAGCCATGGAAGTTGGGACCCCAGAAGCGGGGCGACGTTTAGCAATGCGAGAATAGGAAATACGGGGAAGTCTCCCTTGAAGGCGTAGATGAGAGACGGCCATAGCATATGAGAAGCCTTCCGCCTCTTTGAGACAACGGATTTCCCGCTCATTCAGGTAAACCTGACAACGGCGAGAATACGATGGATGTGCCTCATGACAGTTAAGGCAAGAGGCAGGTAGAGTACAAGAACTGGCATGGTCGTCGGCACCACAGACTGGGCATTCGGCCATGGACCTGCAATATTTCGCTGGATGACCAAAACGCCAGCAGTTTCTACACTGCTGTGGTGTAGGGGTCACCTTTCGAACTTGTAAACGTTGACATGCAATGTAGACCGAAGGTGGGAGTTCACGGCAGTCAAACGTTATACGAGATATATTGCAAGGATAACGTCTTCGCTTATTGGCAGGGAGGACAAAAGTGTCAACCTTAAGGATAGGGAGTTCTTGGAGCTCAAGCTGCTCCAAAATGTCTTCACCACATGTCTGGAAATTCCGTTGGACAATGGTGTGTGGTAAAATAACAGTACCACTACAAGAATTAAGAGAATGATGCTTGTCAATAGTGATAGGAATAGTATCTATTGTCGTAAGAAGGGAAAGATCGCGAGCTTGGCCAGCATTCTGGACAGTGATGATGCGAGTGCCGCTCTTGAGAGCGTGAAAAGAGATATCTTTGCCTACATGGCATAGGAGAGCTTTACCAATACTATGATCGGAAAGATAGGTAGTTGGAGTAGTCGGTCTTAGAGTTAAAAACTTTGTCCATTGAGTAGTGTGAAACAAAGTATCTAAGGGGAGTGTGCGACGTGCTAGTCGTTTCTGAGATGAACAAGAAGGAAGTGTCAAATCGTCATGTAAGTGTCTTGGTCGTTTGGGTGTGGGACCGGGGGTGGTCTGATGGGAAACGGGCGAGCGATTGCCGCACCGTCGAGGGAGAAGCCGGAATCAAGGTCAGAGAAGAGCGAAGGTCAGATATGTCAAAAGGGCTGGTCAGAACCCCAGTACCTGTAGCAGGTGACAAACCGGCACCAGCAAGAGGTATAGGCGCATGAGAGGTGTCCAAAGAGTTGTCCGTTAACGAGGCAGGGTCAGTACTGTGTGCGGTATCAGGAAGGGGCCCGGGGGTAGTGGGTTCATGGATTGGGTCAGCCATGGTTAGGTTACTTCTTTCTTTTTATTTTTAAGAAAAAAAAAGAAAGAAGAAAATAAAATAAAAATAAAAAAAAAGAATAAAAAAAAGGGGGGAACATGGAGGAATAGCTCCTAGGAGGAATGAAAGGGAGCGTAAATCCCCCTCCGTGCCCAAGAGGACCTCAACACCGCAAGTAGTGCAGATGCTGCATGGAACCCGTGCCATACCCTACCCTTCATGCCAGTAAACCAGCAATCCGGGATAGCAACCTCACATCCACTGAGCCACCTCGGCGGACAAAAGAGAGGGCGGCCGGATATCCGCCACAAAGCATACCGCCTTCGGCCACCACCCCCGGAATCTGAAAGGTGGCCTCCAGAGATACACCCGTCGCCCGAAAGATACCCAAGGCCACCCCCCGGGTGACAGGAGAGGGATCGGGACATCCCCAGGCGATCCAGATTCCACGGCAAACTACACCACCGCCAAGGACCTCAACGGAATGGGATGGACCACGATACCCTTCCCCCTACCTAGGAACTAGAATGCCTGAGGAGAGAAGCTCCCAGGGTAAAACTTGGATGGAAATAAGGGAGGGATGAGGAGGAGGAGGAAAGGGAAAAGGGAGGATGGAGAAGATGGGAAAGGGGAGGGGGGATTGGGGGGTAATTAGGTTCGGTCTGAGGAAGAAGACCAAGAGGTCCAATTCCTCAGACCGATAGCCTCTTTACCGCGACAAGGAGCCCACCTTAAAGAGGAAAAAAAAAAAAAAATAGTAGAAAAGCAAAAAAAGTAACAAAAACGTAAAAAAAAAATGGGACTTTACGGAAGTCGCCGATGTTGCCGCTACCCGGTCATTGAACGTCAACTTCACGACTCTATATCTCGGTAACTACTGATCAGAAATTATTTTTTTTTGTTTCATTACCTTCACAAAATTAATATCCTAAATTCTGTAAGAAAAAATATTTTTTTTTTTTTTCAAAAATTCTTGGACACTGGCGCACCCCTTCCAAAAATGGCCTTGGACCCTGAAAGGGTTAATCATCATTAATCGCTATTTCTAATACAATTTAGCAAAATAAAGACAGCTTCATCATCTCTGAAGTACAGTGGTACCCCGAGTTTCGTTCTTTATTCGTTCCAGAAGGCTTTTCGAGTGCCGTTACTGAACGAATTTGTTCCCATAAGGAATAATGAAAATTAGATTGGTCCGTTTCAGACCCCCAAAAACACACTTACAAAAGCACTCACAATAATACACTTACATAATTGTTCGAGTTGGGAGCAGTACAAAACTTGGGATACCACTGTATTAGCAAGAATCCTCATAGATGCTGTTGCTGATACTACTACTATTACTACAAGTATTGCTACTACTACAGGCTGACCATCACAAATCCGGCATCATCGGACCTGTAGGGCACCAGATTAGTGATTTTGCTGGATTACAGAATACAGTGGAACCTCCACTAACAAGCGCATCCACATGCGAGTTTTTCCAGATACGAGCAGTCGATCGGTCTATTTTTTACTTCCATAGGAGAGCGAAATTTCCAGATGCAAGCGGGCCTCAAGGGAGGTTCCTTGACGCTGGTGAGAGGCTCTTGCTCTTGATCTAGGGAATTGGATCTCATTTGTTTGTTGGACTATCTTATTGAAACTTGGGCAATGTATGATGGAAAGATGTTTCTTAACGTACACCAAAATTAAAAGAAACCTGACTGTAAATAACGAAGTTCACTTCTCAGCCTTAGCCGGCCCTTAGCGGTACATTTTTGTATGGTTTTTATGGTTGTATTCTCGTTTTTTTGGTCTCAATTGATAGAATGGAAGATATATTACAGAAATAAATATGATTTTTATTGCTTTCACAAAGAACTTTGAAATTGAGCTCAAAGTAGCTGAAATGTTTCATTTTTGCCAATGTTTAAGAGTAAACAAATGACATCACTGTCCAATACCTGTTCGAGTGGCCATTCCAATATGTATGCACTCATGAATGGGTTGACATTATTTGTACAATTATTACAA